>PITA01010999.1:0-46862 GCA_004023965.1 Spilogale gracilis
GTTGTACAACTACAGTTTACCAAAAATAATTTTCCATTCTGGGTGGCATAGAATTTGAAAATGTGAGCAAAACACTCTACATCAAGTGAAAGCTTTGAGTAGTAGGGTTGTTGTCGGTTTTTTGTTTTCTGGGTTTTTTTTCTAGAGAAGAGTCAAGATCATATTCCTGCCGATTTGCCAAAATTTCTATACCTCAAATCGCTAGCCCATGACAATGTGGAGGCCTAAGTAGTTATCTCTTTCAAAGATGCTAGCCTGCTGGACGGTTCTCTGTGCAGGGTAGAAGTTAAAGGGGAATTTAACAATATTCCTTCCACAAAGACTGAGGTATATGAAGAGCAATATGCTGATAAAACGAGCCAGATTAGCAGTGTGACCCCTAAGTAAATCACTGGTCATGTAATTACATCATGTAATTCCCAGCCATCCCATCTCATAGGGATTTGATAAAAAATTAAATAAGGTTTATGTGGACAAATGTCCCTGAGAAAGCAACCATAGGATGTACTGTACTGGAGACAGAGGCCCGGCTGGGAGGGCCCCATTCACTCATTTGTAAAGAAACAGATAATCTTCCTAATTTGAATGTTTTAAAATTTTCTACTTCAAAGAGTAACTTGAAGCATTTTTTGACATGAGGCTTTGAGGGCTCTCTTCCTCCTCTTCCATAAGAACCAGTGGCTTACAATTTTATTTCTGATGTCTGTATTGTTTTAAAAGTAAGTATAAGCTTCCAAAACCTACTCTGAGTTCAGAATTCCCAGAAAGCATCCCTTCCTACTTTGCTTTTTTACAAAGTAGACCTGAGGTAAAAAGCACCAGGGTCTCAGAGTTAGAAACGCTCACACCGAAGCAAGCCAGGGTTCACCCAGAGAAAACTCTGGCCTCCAGTAAAGGACAGCACAACTCGGAGTCTGTCAGGTCTGCGGCTCAGCCGACTGCGTTAGTCACGAACCGGACCACGTTCCACAGCCTCTTCTGGCTTTTCTCAGGAAAACAGGAATGAGAGGAAACCCCTGTCTCTGAAGAAGCAGCAGTAAAATTAAGCAAGATAATGTTGTCACTAGAGGGCTTAAATGTTAGATGCTGTATGTCTTAGGGAAGTATTCTCTCAAAGAACTTTCTTCCTTCTCCCTCCCATCCAACTCAGCCTCCTTAGCCTTAGAAGAGGGGAGGACAGAAAGGAGGAGGAAGGAAGGTAGATAGGAATGGATCTGTAAAAAGAAGGGGGAATAAAACATTTTTGCTAACTCTATTAGAATCAAAATACAGTACTCAGTTTATTGAACAAGTAACATTTGGGAAGGTATTCTGCGTTCAGTTTGTTGCAAGGAATAGCTTTCAGCACTTACCAAGCACCTGCCATGCACAGAGGAGGGCATAACCCTGCCTTCCAGGATCAACAGGTTTCTGAGCGCATTCCTAAACTAGTGGCTAGGGAAGATTTTATTTATTTAAGAGAGGGAGAGAGAGTAAGCACCACTGGGGGAAGGGAGAGGGAGAAGCAAACTCCCCACTGAGCAAGGAGCCAGATGCAGGGCTCAATCCCAGGACCCAGGGATTATGACCTGAGCTGGAGGCAACGCTTAACTGACTGAGCCACCCAGGCGCCCCTGAGACCCCTTTCTTGCTAGAATTCCTGTCCTGTCGTGCACACAGCTTAACTTACATGTAGAAAATACGTATTCTCTGGCAGTGGAGAAGATAAATGAACCCCTCCATGAGGGACTGAAGAATCACCACTGAGCCCTAGAATGATCTATACCCGAACAACTGATCTACAAACTTAGAATGTTGCTGTTTTAACGCATAAAATCATCTTGAATGTGTCATCTTCTGCCTTTATGCTTTTTTCTTGTTTTTTCGTGTCTCTTGCTGGAAATGGAATCCTGCTTGTATGTCCTTTCATCTTCTGTGTCACTAGAGTAAGACCTTGAAGGTGGAAAATGTCTTGTTCACCACCTGATCCCCGGCATCTGGCACAGGACCCGGCACGTAGCAGCAGCTCAGTGAAGACGGACTGATTGATAAGAGGCATTGTTCTTGATTAACTTCGCTATCTAACTTGTATGCTTTGCTTCCTCTAGCTCTGGTAGCCGAAGAGCATCTGACTGTGGACGCCAGGGTCTATTCCTACGCTCTGGCACTGAAACATGCAAATACGAAGCCATTTGAAGTGCCTTTCCTGAAGTTTTAAGGCCAAAGGACAGTAGCCATGTTTTTATAAATAAGACCACCAGGCCTCCTTCACTAAGACTTTGTATTCAGCTTAGCTTACTGTAGACTTGAAATTAGCTTTTTTCATTAAATAAAATCAACACAGAATACATGTGGTGGATATGGAATTGTAATTCCAGGTACACTGCAGTCTTCATTTAAATGCTAAACTCTAGCAAATAGTAATGAAAAGGAACATCAATGCAGATATCTGGTTTTTAATCCAGTTTTCTTTTTAAAGTTCAGCTGTTACTTATCTGGTCCAACAGATAGGAGTATTTCTAGAAGAATGACCTGAATTCCAAATTAGGTCAATTATTCCCATCCTCAATGCCCATATAAACTTCTGTACCTGGGTATACAGATAACTATTTACTACATCAGTGTTTAAAACAAAGTTTTGTTTTGTTTTTTAAAGAAAGACCTATCCAGGGTCTTTCTTGGTCCTCCTCCTAATTATCTGCTATGTGGAATTAATACACATCCCTGTATAGGTAATGAAAAATGGTTGATTCCATTCACTATAACCAGGTTAAGAAGCTAATGAAAATACAGGGCCCTTCCCTCAAGCAGGTATATACTTTTAGAATTTCATTTCCTATCCTTACCTCAGAAAGTACTTGAAGTTTCTAAAATGAAATCCATTTACGTGGCCGGGCGGCATCACTGGGTGTTGAACCATGAGTACCGCCAGCAACGTGGGCAAGGACCAGACCCCCAATACAACTGCCTTCCAGGGCGAGGCACTGTTTCCAGCTCAGGCCATGTCCAAAACGCGTCACCTAGAACGTCTACCAGTGTCCCTGGGCTGTTTGCTCAGCTTTTGGCCGAGCTCGGCCCTTGGGTTGACTTCTGTGGCCTCCAGCAGCTCCAGAACTATGACCCTTCAGCGGAGCCCCCAGCAGAAGGCTCAGAATGAGGCTCCCTGGCCAGCCCTAAATCGGGTTTCCAGGCCTGCGCTCAGGCTCCTCAAACCAAATAAACCAGGAGACTAATGGCCACACTGCTGCAGTGTAGTGCGTTTCTCTGCAGGCTCCCAGTGTACTCAGCGGGTCACTCTGTTCGTCTCCGTGTCCAGAGAGGTTTTTGTGAACATAAATACAAGAGTAGACTTCCTAAGCAAAGGGGAAAAGTGTGAAACTGGAGAACTGTCTAGATTGAGTCTACTCTGTAAATATTGCAAAAATCAGGCCCCTAGCTACTTGCTCTAAAAGGAGCCATCCCTGTGTCCCAGCCCTTTTTTTAAAAAAAAAAATCCTTATTTTTAATCCTAAGCATCCTAATTCTCCAGAGGTCTTATTCCTTCTCCCTGAGCTCCCAAAGACCAAGTTCTGTATCTCCCTTGTTACTGCCCTCCTTCAAAACTCAAGAAACAGAGGCATATATATGGAAAATATACAGATCGGGCACAAACCAACATCCACAAACAGATCAGCTCTTCCAAGGCCACTCCCCACAAGAACTGAGAAGCCTACTCTGAAATGTTGGTGGAAGAGAGAGCTTTATAACCTGTACCTGTCCTTTCTACCTTTTTCTCTTCCTAAGAGTGCAAATTAGAAGAGACAGCTAAATCCTAGAACATATCCCTAATGCCCTTTACGTTAACCTTTAAATGTCCAAGGCTCTCCTTGGGAAGTCAGGTCAGTTTGAGAGCCGACAGTCTGGACGTTTTCTGTAGCTGCCATGGTCATTTATCAGCATTTGAAAGTTCAAGTTTTCCAATAAAAAGCCATATTTCCACCTTCTCTTGAAAAAAAAAGAAACCACGTATGACAACACTGGATCCACATTTCTAGAGTCACGATGGTCTGAGGCCCTGAGATGTCCTCCAGGTGACTGCTGTTCTTGTCCATCCGCCTCCCTCTAACTGGTTTTGGGACCCTGGCCTCAGTAAGATGTACTTCCGATGCTTACTAAGAAAGTAAACAGTGGAGACCCTTCTGAAAAGGATCTTTTGAAAATTAAGTGTGATCTCTTTGTGGCCAACAGACTACACCATTTAAAAAATTATTTATAAAGAACTGTGTTATTTCGGATGGAGGCTGGGACGTCACTGTTTTCCTATCCTTTCCATTATTAGTCATGTATCTGAGCACCTATAAGTTGGTCCCTGTTCCTCAACAGTTACGGGATTAAACACTAAACTGTAATCATGTTTGACCTGCCACAGACCTCTCAGGATGGGATTTGTATGATTATACAAATAATCTTAGAAATCATTTAATATCCAATTTTATTTTTCCAACACAACTGAAACAGTTTTATTAAATAAAGGTTTATTTTCTACCATTTACACTCACGTTGTTGCTATAAAGTACAACAACATACACAGATTTCTAGCGTGAATTACTCATTGTTCACCCCCACTGAACTACAGACATTGCTTGAAAATTAGATCTTTGCTTTAGGGATTTAGGGAAGGAAAAAAAAAGAATTGGGGCATCGTATCTTGAAAGTATTCTCAAGTGATGTGTTGGAATTCAAAGGCATAGCCAATACAGTAAAACAGCACCGACTGCTGTCACTGGGAAGAAAGGAATGAAAACCAGGAGGAGTAATTACAAGCAGTTGTTTCTAGGAACAGCTCAGCGTTGCCCATCTGGGCTGAGTGGCAGCTGCGAGAGGGGACGAATGAGGGGAGGTGGATGGAGAGGGAGGGTGGGAACGTGGATACTAGGAGTTACAAAAGTATAAAAAGTTAATTATATCTAAAATACAGATTAGATATAAATGTTCCAGAACTCATTAAATAAGCTCAAAAATACTGGAAAGTGGCAACTTGAACTACATTTATTTTTAAACAAGTGGGGGGAAGAGTGAGTGTTCTGAATGTCGTGTGCAAAACTGATCCACGTCACCATCTCACCGTCACAAGTGAGCAGGGCAAGGCGGGCACACTGGTTCCCAGCATCGCAGGCAACACTACAAGTACGTTTCGGAACGAATGATGTAAACTTCAGTTTTAAGGCAGCTGGTACTAATGCTGCACACAGGCTGAGCTCGGGGCCCGTTTCACAAATGGACCGGTGAGCGCTTGAAAACAAACTGTGAGGGGAGAGAAGGGGAACCAGGAGTATTTGCCAAAAACAATGTGTCAAAATTATTTTCCCTTTCACACACAAGAAATATTGGAACATTTAGAAAAACAAAGCACCCATCCCACCGACTTCAGCCTGTTCCTTGACAAAAATTTCAAAATACTGATAAATAATAGTGACGGCAAGCAGGATGCCGGTGCCCGAGCCGATGGCCCCGAGGAAGTCGGCCAACACGGACAGCGCGCCGATGCACAGGCCACCAAACGCGGCCGCCGTGGGGATGTACCTGCAAGACAGAACCCCCGGTCAGCCAGTGAGGGGACACGGGATGCCAGGGCATCATCGTCACGCTACTGCGGCAGGGGAGCGTCTGCAGGGATGGCGTGCATGTCCCACAAGTGCTGTGACTCAGGGAAGACGTGACCCGGATTTCCAGAAACCAGTCAAGAGCCAAGAAAAGCAATACATCATGTTAACGGCCAAAGGCTGGACTCCTCAACAGATTTAAGTATTAAAATAGTTACTATCTTAAATAGGTCATCTTTAGCTCACTCTTGTGGATGAAAAGTAAGTTTCAAAATGCTTTCTAAGTATCAAATTCACGTGACGAGGTGGAGGATCCTCTTGACGGTAACTCAATCTTGGCTGCACCTTAGAATCACCTGAAGAACTCTTAAAAACAACGGGATTGTGTTTAAAATACCCCAGAAGTAAGGGGGGGGGGAAAGACTGAGGTAGATAGTGGATGAACAGGAATGCCTGACCGAGGCTAACTATTCAAGCTGCACACAAGCCGGGCACCTGGAGGTTCATTCTACTACTCTCTGCAACCTACGTTCTAAATAAGTTTACATAAAAATACAAGTGCCTTTCGACCAATGGTTCTGGAACAACTGGATATCCACATACACAAAAAGAAATCTGGATCCCTGTCTCACATTAAACACAAAAAATACTAGCTCAAAGCGGTTCAAAGACCCTTAATGTAAGAGCCAAGACTCTTAATGGAAAACAAGGATAAATCTTTGTGACCTGGGTTTGGGTGATGGTTTCTTAAACACTAAGAGCAGCACAAAGCAACAAAGAGAAACTGAACTTTATCAAAATTAATACCTTGTGTGTCAAAGGACACCAAGAAAGTGAAAAGACAACCCAGAGAATGGCAACAAAATATTTATAAATCATAACCCTGAGAAGAGGTATATCCAAAATATTTTTTTAAGAATCTTACAACTTAGTAACAAAAAAACACTAATTAAAAATGAGCAAAAGATCTGAAAAGACATTTCTCCGAAGAAGATACACAAATAGCTAATTAAATGCATGAAAAGATGTTCAATGTCATTACTCATCAAGGAAATCCAAATCAAAACCACAGCAAGCTACCACTTCATACCCACTAGGTGGGTATAATCAAAAAGCAAGAAGTAATGCTCGCAAGGATGTGAATGACTGGAAGCGTCATCCACTGCTGATGGGCGCAGAGACCGGTACGGCCACGCTGGAAAATAGCCTGCTGGTCCTTCAACATGTTAAACACAGAGTTACCCGATGACCCAATAATTCCATTCCTACAGGAATGAAAACATGTCCACACAAAATGTGTTCAAATACGTTCTTCACAGCCTTATTAATGATAGTCAAAAAAACTGGAAATAACCAAAATCTCCATCATCTGATGAATGGATAAACAAATGTGATATATACTATTATGGAATACTGTTCACAAATAATGCATGAACTCTGATAACTTTATGCTAAGTGAGAAAAGCTCTTCACTAAAGACCACAAGTCCATTTATATGAGATGTCCAGAACAGGTAAATCCTTAGAGATCAAAAGTAAAAAGTTGGCTCGGGGGTGGGAGGTAAGCTAGGAATGGGGAATAACCAATAGGTATGAGGTTTCTTTCTAGGTAATGAAAATGTTTTTGGTTTGTTTTTAAGTTTGTGGGTTTAGGGTTGTTTTTTTGTTTGTCTCTTTGTTTTAGTAATCTCTACACCCTATGTTGGATCCAAACTCACAACCCTGAGATCAAGAGTCGTACACTCTTCTTCCTGACCCTGCCAGGCACTCCGGTGACAAAAATGTATTTTAAATTACACTGTAATGATTATACACTCTCAATATACTAAAAAAAAAAACACTAAACCATATACTTCAAATGAATGAATACATGATATGTGAACTATAGCTCAATAAAGCTGTTATCAAAAAAATAAAATAATGCAATTCCTAGAGGTGGAATAAATCACAATTCCTAGAGGTGGAATATCAGTACTTTTTAAAAGCTCCCAGGGGATTTTATGTGCGGCCAATGAGGACCTCCAATCAAAAACATTTTAATACTGGGCTGAGCAGTGAAGAGAACACAATCTAAAAAAATAATTTAGACGTTAGTTTTGATGGGGAACAATTTTAGAGAACAATTCAGCATTATGTTAAATTTTGGTTCTTTTGTGTGAAATAGAAGAAAAATGCTTCATATGCAAACAGGATAACATCTGCCAATAAAGACTGAAAAACCAAATACATGTGTATGTACATGCACACACACATACCGAGGATTAAATCTCATGACCTTACCTATTAAGCTCATGAACCATAGAGGTGTCTCTGTGGCCTCTCATTACCATTTGCTGCTCCTTAAGCTGCTTAGCTACCTGCCAAGAGAAAAACAACTATTAAAATCGAACTATAAATATTTCACTCTTTACTACCTACTAGGTGTCAAGTGCTTTCCACGCACCAGTAAATCAAATACAAGACCCTTAAGTATGCACTGTTGCATCACTCCCATTACACCTGAGGTTCAGTGGTGCACACCATCTATTACCCACACATTAAACCAGTGTTTCTGGATCTTTTATTTATCATCTCCCTAAAACAGAAATTAAATACTAAGGAATAAGAATTTGTTGAGAAGGGCTCAGCTTTTGAAGAGTCACAAACTACTGTAAAAATCTAAGAATGCTGGGCGCCTGGGTGGCTCAGTGGATTAAAGCCTCTGCCTTCGGTTCAGGTCATGATCTCAGGGTCCTGAGATCGAGGCCCATATCGGGCACTCTGCTCAGCAGGGAGCCTGCTTCCTCCTCTCTCTGCCTGCCTCTCTGCCTACTTGTGGTCTCTCTATCAAATAAATAAAATCTTTAAAAAAAAAAAATCTAAGAATGTTTCCACCTTCCAGAGGCCAGTTTTTAACCCTCTAGGGATGATATTGCCTCATTATTAAGAATGTTTGACTTGGGGTGCCTGGGTGGCTCAGTTGGTTGAGCGGCTGCCTTCGGCTCGGGTCATGATCCCGGAGACCGGGGATCGAGCCCCGCATTGGGCTCCCTGCTCGGCGGGAGGCCTGCTTCTCCCTCTCTCACTCCCCCTGCTTGTGTTCCCTCTCTCGCTGTTTCTCTCTGTCAAATAAATAAACTCTTTTAAAAAAAAAAAATTAAAAAAAAAAAAAAAAAGAATGTTTGACTTAAAAGTTTAAATTACAAAAGTAATGAAGAGTGTTTCAATTACCATTTTGAAATTAAAAGTGTTTCTTTTCAAATACAACAAATACTTACATCTTTGGCTGAGGAGCCAGACACCTCTATCCATGTCTTAGAGAAGAATGCACAAGATCCCAGCATGAAGATAATATAAACAACCACATGGACAGGATCCTCAAATATGGCGCCCATGGACTCGGGAGGAGAAAGATAGTAACAAAGGCCTCCTACCGGGTAAGAACGAGCAGGTCCTCCCCCACTGACATCCTACAGAACAAGAATAAAAAGGACAGATGGTGAACCCAACTGGTCAAGAAATATTTTTATGACTTTCCAAACTCCTCAAAAATGACAACGTTTTCAACTCAAAGCACCCACAGCTAACGATCCTATGTAACTTAAAGATTTACTTTTGTGTCTAATGTCTTCACTCCCTCAAAATTATATAGTGAGCATCTATTATGTAAGACATTATGAATACATTATTAATAGAAGAGTGATCTTCTAAAAATCAACATTATAATACATTTACCAAAAGAACTTCCTTTTTTCCCTGAAGACAGGAATATTATTTATAGTCGATCTCTGATTACATTTAGAATCTGAAACTTCCGGCACTATATAAGCATATGCAACATACTCTTTCACTTCAAAGTATTCTATGAAGAATACAACCAAGTGATCAATAATACTGACAAACAAACTCACTTCCTAAACTTTATGTTTTTTATGTTATAAGAAATAGTCCTTTGGGGCACCTGGGTGGCTCAGTTGATTAAGCGACTGCCTTCGGCTCAGGTCATGATCCTGGAGACCTGGGATCGAGCCCCGCATCAGGCTCCCTGCTTGGTGGGAAGCCTGCTTCTCCCTCTCTCACTGCCCCTGCTTGTGTTCCCTCTCTAGCTGTGTTTCTCTCTGTCAAATAAATAAAATCTTTAACAACAACAACAACAACAACAAAATAGTCATTTAATATTTATAATAGGATTTTTATCCAGACCAACATTTAAAAATTTTTATATGAACAGAACTGGGAACAGTGTAAGTTCTGGGGCGTAAGGGGTGGGAAAGCAATTTCTGGCTGCAATGATTAAAATGTCTGGTTCCTGCATATACATTTCAAGATGATTCTTTTACTGTGCCCCTTTGACTCACTAATCCCCAATCAAAACCATTGTTTACAGACATAATTCAATTTCCCAGTAATTCACTCATTATAAAGGAACTTGGTTAAGATCACAACACAATTTATATACAAACCACGCAATGCATTTACTACAATTAAATTGCTACAGTAATAATTACTGATTATTATTTCGCAAGGGGAGGGACCGCATCTTCCCTCATCACAGGTAATCACATTTCCATTACATGAGTGGAGAAAGAGTGTGGATAAAGGGATTCCTACTTCCTTCAACTGACACTCAAGAGTTACTGTCTTACCCTGTTAAACTTTAAAAAAAAAACCTTTAGTAGAATTAGAAAGATCTGTAACTTACAATGTAATAGGGAACATATGAAGATAAATGCATAGAATAAGCACCATATTTCAGAAACAGTGACCATAAAAAAATAACGGTTGGTGAAATACAAATTGTACAATTACGTATTCTGTAGAAGAATAAAGGATCATGGGTCTCTTCTAATTCTATAGTTTTAAGGGGGAGAAATATTCCTTGGTCATATGACAGAATTTAAACCAATTAAAATTCAACCCAACAGTAACTAACATTTCAGTAACAACGGGGCTGGACTGCTCTGGAAGAAGCTATGATGACAAGATCTATAAAGGGAAGTCAGAAAGTGCTGGATTCTATTTCTAGTAACTCTGTGCTCTCTCCAATCTAGTAATCACATGCCTATCTCTAGGCCAGTTAGTCACAACTAGTTTATTGCCACTCAGGCCATGAAAAATGGGGGTAAAACATCTTTCCAAAGAAATGATAAACTCTGCAACAGGTAAGTGAATCTGAAAATGTTTTAACAACTGCTTCAATTATGGCTCATCTCTTTCAGTTAAAAATATAACTGTCTGGGGCGCCTGGGTGGCTCAATTGGTTGGGTGACTGCCTTCGGCTCGGGTCATGATCCTGGAGTCCCGGGATCGAGCCCCACATCGGGCTCCCTACGCAGCAGAAAGCCTGCTTCTCCCTCTCTCGTTCCCCCTCCTTGTGTTCCCTCTCTAGCTCTGTTTCTCTCCCTCAAATAAATAAATAAAATCTTTACCCCCAAAAAAATATATATATATATAACTGTGAAATGCAAATTACAACAAATATGAATGTTTAGAATAAATAACAAAATACTCACAGCCCACTGTCCTAGTAAATTTACTAAAAAGTTGCCACTAAATCGAACAGACAGCATCTGGGAAATAACATACAGGTTTGACACGAGGGCGGACTGGAGAATAATGGGAATGTTCGAGGTGTAGAAGAGCTTGATGGGATAGCTACTATACTGTCCTCGATACCGGGCCGACTTGATAGGCAAGTCAACACGAAATCCCTAAAAAATGAAAATGAACAGGAAGTAAGAGTTAACTCCACATCTCAACTAAAGAACACAGATGACAGGCAGAATAATACAGTGAGGAGTGTGAGAAGCAACGCTAACATTTTCCCTCACACACACACACACACACACACACACACACACACTGAACTCCTGTTCTATGCCATCACCACCAATATTTTACACCTCAGAGTCAAAAGAATAGAATTAATTGCTTGACTAGATTCTGCAACACTGACTTGTTAAGACACTGACATTTCAAATGGCATTCTTGTCTTTAAAAGCAAAATAAAAATCCACATCCCACTGACTCCAGCGAAGAAATTATACGTACCTGAAAATATATGACAACGGCAAACACAAAGACCGTAGCAATGAGGTTCATGAGATTGGGCAAGTTCTGACGATAGAAAGCCTCCCTTAAAGCTCGGACCTTGTCTGTCCTGGTGGCCAGCAAATGAAAGAGCGCTATGACTGCACCCTCAAACTCGGTACCTGATACATCAAGAGAGAAATTCATTGCCGACTCTTTCTCCAGAGCTCTCCTGAAGAGCAAACAAATAACCTTGAAACTCCAGTACATGGCGGAAAATAAGAGTCAAAATCATTCATCAACGTTTACTCTATAAATCAGCCATGTGTGGGGTTTCCAAAAATCTTTACATCATGGAGGCAAACGTTTTCAGTGCAAATCTCGAGTTTTCTCAAGAGACTATTCTTGATGAAAACAGCCAAAGCAGAATAAACCCAAGCCAATATTTAGGTCATAATGATTTGCCTCTCCTTTACTTTAGGTAAGAGTACGGAGTATGGAGGCGGGGGGGGGAGGGTAGGGAAGCAGCAGCAAAGCAGAATGAAGATGTCAGAATCAAAAGATTTCTGTCATTCTATCGAGCTGGCTTTAAGGTTTATTTTACCAACACTCATAAGCCATCAGTGCTCTTTTCTTAAGGCTGGGATCAGTTTAGGCATCAACCGTTATGAAGCCTGGATGGCATCTGAGACAAATGGAGATGGGTAAGGGGAAAGACAGAATGAAGGATTTCGAAATTTAGTTGCTATTACAAAGCCAAGGAGAGTAGCAGCAAAAGTATTAGTGCTCCCTGATGACAGAATAAATAATTGTGTTTTCATTTGAAAAATCTTAATCCGCTACCTTTTCCTCCCCCTGGGAATGTGGAAATCGGTCAAATCAATGACTTCTGCAGCAAGGGCTTAAGCAAGTAACATTTTAAAAAGCTTGTTTGCAACCACTGAAATTCTCGACAAGCAGAGGCTAAAATTTGGGTATTATTCTTTCTGAAGTAATGTTTCATATCCACAAATCTCTGCTGCTTAACTCTTGAGCAATTAGCACCAGATGGACCCTGGGACAGCAAACCAAGATGTTTACAGGCATGTCCTGCTCCGTGACGGGTTACTTTCCAGCACACATCCAGCAAAACTCGTGCAGTTGCAGTCACTGTGCAATGTACCTCTGCCAGTGTTAATAGTAGTGGGACTAAAGGCCTTCCAGACAATGGTTTCACAGATGTTGGTGGCAATAAAGAGGGAAATACCAGACCCCAAGCCGTAACCCTTCTGTAGCAGCTCATCTAACAGCAGCACAATCAAACCAGCAACAAACAACTGTGGGGAAAGAAATGCAAGTAAGCTGAAGCACGAATAAACTCAAGAAAGGGGAAGCTGAACACCATTGACTATTTTCAAAGTATGGGCATTTTTAATATTAAAACCTAATTATTGCAGTATCACTGTTACGACTCTCTGCATCTTTTTAAACCCCACTTTAGTCAGAAGTCAGTTCTGCAAATCAGACGGGTGGAAACATCGTTACATTGTAAAGCAGACATTTCAACCTTTAAAGCATATTTATAAACCATCTGAATAGGTCCTCTTACAGTGTTTAAGTAAGGCCTATTGAAAAGCGCTCTAAAGCAAAAATGTTCAAACGTGTTCAGTTTAGGACAACAAAAAACTGGAAACATTTCAAGTAGTTCCAAGGAAGTGAAAGACCAAGTGAAATACAGTATAATAACAAGACCCAACTGTATCCTGCCACTAGGGGAAAAGGATATAAACCAAGCGGATACATTTGTAAGGCATTACATGTAATACTTGAATATATTATATTACATAAACAGTTACCATTGAAAAACACAAAAAAACTACACAAATCCACATGTACAGATTATTTTTTACAAATACACTGCAGTACTATAAATGTATTTTCTCTTCCTTCCAATTTTCTTAATAACATCTTTTTTCGGGGCGCCTGGGTGGCTCAGTTGGTTAAACGACTACCTTCGGCTCAGGTCATAATCCTGGAGACCCCGGATCGAGCCCCACATCAGGCTCCCTGCTCGGCAGGAAGCCTGCTTCTCCCTCTCTCACTCCCCCTGCTTGTGTTCCCTCTCTGGCTATGTTTCTCTCTTTCAAATAAAATCTTTTTAAAAAAAAAGCAAAACATCTTTTCTCTAGCTTACTATATCGTATAAACATGGTCTAGAACATACAAAATGTGCGTTAATCAACCATCTATGCTATCCGCATGGCTGCAGGTAAATAGTGGGCTATTAGTTCAGTTCTGAGGGAGTTAAAAGTTATATGTGGTTTTTCAACTGCATGGGCGGGGTCAGCGCCCCAACCCCTGTGTTGTTCAAGGGTCAACTACAATATATAGAGAGAGTAAGTCAAAAGGAGCACAAGTTAATACATACAGAGATTAGAACAATGTCAAAAATGCACTCCATACATACAGTGACAAAAACTGAATGTAAATTTGAAGACAAAGATTTGCCAGGTTCTTAAGCTCATCCTTTTTTTAGAAATAAAAGCATACTAACTTTAGTTTATGTGAAATTGAAAATTCTTAATTTTCCTCTTGGAGAAGACATTTCTGTAAAAGCATGCACCATATAAAAATAATCCATAGCTTTGCAAGTGACCTCCACAGTCATGTCTTCCCTGCACTGCAGTAACCTAATCAAGAGGGAAAGAAAAGATGTTTCTACACCTCCAACCTCACATCCGTCCCCATTTTTAAAACCCCGCCCTACATAAGTGAGGAAATGCCACTTCCGTTCTGCCTAGTTCTGCAGCCTCCCACCCTATTACTTACTCAGTTTACCTGACAGCACCCATTACAAAAAAGAGCAAACTACAGTACACCATTTTAAGCATGCTTACCTTCAGCAGTGGTTTTTTTTTTCCTTAACTGCCATTTCAGTGGTTGTACAGAGCCTAAATTGTCTATACAGTCTTTTTGACTTTCAAAAGATTGCAAAAAGGGTACAATTCTTCAAACTTCTAAGAGTGCTCATGAATCCTTTACTGTTTGAAAACCAAGTTTAACACTTTGACAAGATAAAAAAAGAAGTTAGGACTTACTACTGAGATTTTATTTCGACCACAATTATGTAATAAGCAAATGAATACTCCCATTCAGAAAACCAATCCTGTGCAAGGACTAACAGCTGTCCATAAACTACCAGCCCGCCAAAGAGTCTGGTCGTGGGCTTCTGATCACATGACCTATCGGAGTCATGACGTCAGTCTGAAATACCTGTGATTCTCTAAATGCCCTGATCAGACCAATGACCATCAGACTACAGAGTGATTCATGTATGTCCTGTGAAAATCAAACTCATGTTTTTCTAACAGGAGAAAGGAGTTATAGAGAAGTCTAAATGAGAAATGGTTTCTATAATCAAAAGAATAAGACAAAAGACAGTAAAAAGCATGTGAACTATGCTTCCAAGGTGGGAGACGCTGAGAAACCAGGAAGCTACAGCAGCTCATTGCCTACAACAGTCACAGAGACCTAATGCTACCTGCATGCACTTGTGGAATGTGCACACACACACACACACGCAATTAGACGGAACAATACTTACCTTTCCTGTGTGCCATGCACAATGATATTTTCTATTCTGTTATTTTAATCAAGATCCACTATTTAGATTTCAAATCTCACTAGTTGGAAGACATGACCACATGAAGGAAACAAGAATAACTAAGGTGAGAAATAGCTTACCTATCAGCATGCCAACAGTTTTCAAACTCTATGTTTCTGGGTGAGACACACTGATCCAATTACGTCTCTGCAGTGTATCCACACATTTTCTACATTAACAATGCCTTAAAGGACACACTACCCACCTATGATCGAACACATTTCTCTATAGATTAACACTGAAAGAATTAGCCACAAGTATTTATATACACCAGAATTTCTATTTTAAAAAGGTATATATCCATTTATTTCATTCCTGGCATATAACTATTCCTTGACTTCTGATACTGGGGAATAAAAATTAAAATAGCTTAACTCTGTTTTGTCTCAAATTCAAATTTGTAGTGATTCCACAGAAGTCAATGCTTTAACCCAGAACTGGTCAGATGAGGTTCTTCAAGAATCCAAAAATATCCTTACTAAAATACTTGAAAAATTATACTGGAGCAAAATGTTCTAAGAGCTAGGTGCCAATTCTGAGTGTCTTTTAACAATCGGGGTTATTCTGGGGGCACACGGGTGGCTCAGTTGGTTAAGCATCTGCCTCTGGTTCAGGTCATGATCCCAGAGTCCTGGGGTCAGGCTCCCTGCTTGGCGGGGGTCTGCTTCTCTCAATCCTTCAGCCCCTCCCTCGCTCATAATCTCTTTCTCTCCCCCCCCCCCAAATAAAATCTTTTTAAAAAATAAAAGTAAGTATTGGAGCTATTCCAGACTACAAATTGTAAAAAGCAAAGGCTATAAAGAAACAAAGTAAGACAACAATTGATGCATCAGTAACCTCAACAATAGCACAAGCACGGGGAGAGATCCTAAGCACTGAAAGACATCCAAATCAGTTTTCAGAGGCTCCTCTCTCCCAAGCCACCTCAACTCTTCTTCCTCTAATTCTCAAAGGTTATAAATTTGCCAGTCAAGTTTTTTTAAAAATGGAGAAATAATGACAACGTTATGGGAACTCACTAGGGCTCAGAAACCTACCAAAGACTGATAATCCATTAAAAATTCCTAACCTGGTCAAAAGACAAAATATTTCCATCCAGTTACAAGAGCCCTCCCTTTGTTAATGACACTAATAACTACTTGAACGACCTAATTCTCCTTGCTCTATCATACTCACTACAAGATCTTATGTTGATTTGCTTCCTATATAAGATGTCTCATTGAAAAAGAATGGTCAACCATGCCAATCTGAAATGGTCCTATTTCTCAATGTATATATTAGTAAGTTAGTATTTTGGTTTTATTTAAAAATATTTTTCTGAAATTAATGCTTTGACCATTAAAAAAAAATGTTCCTATCTTGAATCCCAATTCCATAGCATGAGCAAGAAGAGGCATTTCCAAAATAACCAGGACTCTAGATGCTGTGTTTATCAAACTTCTTTTCAAACTCCCATAAATAATTATTACATAACTATTATGTACAATCCATTCTTAGGTAGCTTCTCTAAATGATTTTTAAGAACTGTATTAGAGAAATATCTTAACTTTGACAACTTTAAGATACTTATTATAGGGGTAATTATGTTGGCCTTTAAAAGTTCAATTCTAGGGGTGCCTGGGTGGCTCAGTTGATTAAGCGACTGCTTTCGGCTCAGGTCATGAACCCGGAGACCGGGGATCGAGTCCTACATCGGGCTCCCTGCTCTGTGGGAAGCCTGCTTCTCCCTCTCTCACTTCCCCTGCTTGTGTTCCCTCTGTGGCTGTGTTTCTCTCTGTCAAATAAATAAAATATTAAAAAAAAAAAAAAAGTTCAATTCTAAAGGGTTTAAAATCCATGGAATATATGTATACAGGTTCATGTATTTTACTAGCTGTAAAATATTATTTGTAATGCCATTATTTTGTATACCACTAAGAAAGAAAAAAAATACCATCAATTAAACTATGAGACGATAACTTATCACAAAGAATTTTTATATTCTACTTATACGAAAAGCTATTTACACCTAAACACAGATTTTATCATCTAACCTGCTCTAACAGTGCCTTAGCATAGACACAGTGACCGTTCCATAACAAGCCAGAGACTCCTGCAGACATTTTAAACAGCAACTAACCTCAAACACGTTACGCCAACAATGCACACAACTAGTCGATGCAATGAACGTAAGAACAGCTCTGACCTGCTGCCACACACACTGCAGACAACGACTACTATCGTGCCTGCTGCCTGGCAGGTGGGGCACGCTCAGCTACAAGGAAAAACATCCTGGGGGTGCCTGGATGGCTTAGTCTCTTAAGCATCTGCTTCAGCTCAGGTCATGATCCCAGGGTCCTGGAATCGAGCCCTGCGTCGGCTCCCTGCTCAGCAGGGAATCTGCTTCTGCTTCTCCCTCTCCTTCTGCCCCTCCCTCTGCTCCTGCTCTCTCTCACCCTCAAATAAAGAAAAATCTTTAAAAAAAAAATCCTAATTTCGAAGACATCAAAAGTAAGAAATGTGCACCTAAGGATCTGTGAAATACAGCTGACCCATAATTCCTTATACCATGCAATACGAGGCTATTAAAATACATTTTAATTTTTTATAATCAATACAATTTATACATGCCACTTCAATAATCAAAATCTTATAATTAAATCATTCAAAATAAGAAAATTAATGTATCAACCACTTAAAGAACTGTCAGAAAAGAAAAAAGGGATCAAACTGTTCTGTTACTTGCAGATGAAAACCTGGATTTCTTACCTGAATGATGATAAGGAGGCAGATGCCAGCACCCATTTCTGCAGGATCCCCATACATGCCCGTCATGACATACACAATGGCTTGCCCAATGGTGATGATCATACCAAATACTAACAAAAATTGGGAGGAAAGGAGTACATGCTTACAACCAAAGACGAAAAGGACTAGAAAAGTATCTTTACCACAAAATTCTTAAATTTGGAAAAGACTCTTTAATTGTATTAATAGCTCACATTTCTGGGCTCCATTGAATAGAGCTCTGTCTTTGGGTGTGTCTCCAACTTCAATGATTTTGGCTCCAGCTAACAACTGCATAATCAAACCAGATGTTACAATTGGGGAGATACCCAACTCCATTAAAGTTCCTGTAAAGGAGAAGGGAAAAAGTAAATAATCTTTCCTATACTCAGTGCAGATTACCTTACAAGTGTTACAATCCTGAATTATGTCTAATAAAACACATGCTCAAATGTTAACAGGCAGATTTTCATTCCTTAAACATTGATTTATTAACATATTTACTTCATTTATTAACACAAACTTGCAACAACTCAAAGAATCAAAATTACTATTCCGAAAAGGTAAATCTCTATAAATTCTAAACTTAAGATGTTAAAGAAATCCTCTGAAAGATATCTTCCAAAGTATCTGTCCAAATCATTATTTTTAAACTTACACTGAACATTTTATTTTAATGCAAAACAATCACATACCAAGCCTGAGAATTAAATACCAGGTTGATAAAAAATGACATTTAAGATTATCTGTGACTCTCCAAACTCAAATTCTAAAATTACATGAAGATTGATCTAAATCACTGTTGTAGAACATTTAGTGACATGAACGACGTTCACGACACAGAGGATAGCAAGATAAAAAACTTGGAAACTAGTATTAAGTTTGATTCCAGTTAATACTTAGGTGGAAAAATAGTTTCCTAATATTTTAGACAACACACGATTATTTTTACCCTGTGAGATTTATTTCTCCTTTTGCCTCTCTTGATTTTTTAAGTTTTTCTTTATAGAAAATACATACTATATTTAGTGAAAAATAAGAAACCAAATATGCCAAGTGTACAAGTTAACACATAAAATGATTGATTCTATACCATCAAGAATATGTTTCCACTGGTCATTCTGCTATATATACCAAAACCTTAAATCCTGGCTTTTATAAATGTTCAAAAGGTGCCCTTAATACGAAAAAAGATTCCATTCTAGAAGGATTCTTCACGTGTTCTCAAATACTTCTTCAACAGTAAAAGGTAACATTTCTTATTGTTAAAACCAGCAGATAGAGGGTGCCTGGGTGGCTCAGTGGGTTAAAGCCTCTGTCTTCAGCTCAGGTCATGATCTCAGGTCATGATCTCAGGGTCCCCGGATTGAGGCCCGCCTCTCTCCTTGGCAGGGAGCCTGCTTCCTCCTCTCTCTCTGCCTGCCTCTCTGCCTATTTGTGATATCTCTCTCTCTCTCTCTCTCTCTCTCTCTCTCTCTCTCTCTCTCTGTCAAATAAATAAGTAAATAAATAATCTTTATTTACAGTAGATAGAGAACTAGGTAGGAGGGTAAATACTTTTTTTTAAATAAAATTACAAAAATTTGTAACTGTCAAATGGATCTAGTCTGAGAATAAATACAGTCAAATTTTGATGACAATTTCATATAGGAAATATGGCACCTCAAATCAGTAGGGAAAAGGATAAATGGACCTTACCAAATGCCTGGCCATTTATAAAAAATGATACCTATATTTCTTACCTCATGACTTACATAAAAATAAAGGCCCGGTGTACAGAAAATTAAACCGTAAGAGACAAACAACAAAAATACTAGAAGTGAGTATGCTTATCATCTCGGAAAAGAAAAAGCCTTTCTAAGCATGGTAAAAAAAAAAAAAAAACCTAGAACCCACAATAAAAAAGATAGATGCTATGGTTAGATAAAGCTACGAAAATTCCATGTAGTAAAACAGTGCATAAAAGTTAAAAAAAAAAAAAAAAAAGGCAGCACAGAAGTTAAAAGAAAAATATTTGACCACAAATAACAGAGTTCATATCGCCATATGCAAAGAATTCTTACAAATCAATTAAAAATGAAGAAACCAATAGAAAAAAAAATTAAAAAGGAAAAAGAGACAACACAGTATGGCTACTCCCAATGACACTCTTTCTCAGGAAATACTGACAGAACAGGAGGGGATCCCCACACCCAAATCTGAACTATGTAACCCTGAAACTCTAACCAAGCTGACTAAACCCAGTGTAAATCCTGCAGTTTGCTGGACTTTTGAGCTAAGAACCAAAGAACCCAGGACTTTGGGGAGCTAAATCCCAAAGAAAAGGTTCCCAATCCCTGCTGCTGATATAAGGCTGCCCTGGTTTTCTCTCCGAGCCCAGCTTCGTTGTTCTACCCTCTTGCCACAGATTTCAAAAAATAATCAGTATCTTTCTAATAAACTTCATTTGTGTTTAAACTTGTCAGTAGTTTTCTAGTACTTAAAACAAGTCCACTAAGAAAAAATTCAAATAATCAATAAAAATATAAGATGTTGTTGAAGCTTACCAATATATAAAGATACAAATTAAATGACAGATACACTTCCAAAGACTAAAGGACTAGTAATATCCACTTCTGGGGAAAAAAAATGTCATTCTCATATACAACTGCTGCGTGTATAAAATAATACCAATCTTTTGGAAGATAATTTAGCATTATTTATCAAAATTTAGGTGTATGTATCCTGCACAGTTCTAGAAATTAATTCTATTAAAAAATGCCAGGAGATAGCATTAAAGTAATGCATTCATGGTAGCACTGGTTAAAATGGTACAAAATTGGGGGAAAAACTTAAATGTGTGACAGAAGAGGGCTCTGCTGGCCTGGAATCCCACCTAAAGTACCCTCCCTACTTTGTCTCTAAGCCCTTTATGATCTGGCTCTTGGACTCATCTGCAACGTCACATCCTACCTCATTACTCCTTTCCTTATTTTCTTCTAGCCACACTGATCCTGCATCCTTCCCTGAACACATTAAGCACACTCCCATCTCGGGCCTGGGCCCATGCTATTCCCTACAGTGTTCCTTCCCCAGATCTTCGCATGGCCTTCCTTTGGTGTACTGTAAAGCTCTGCTCCAATGTCCCTCCCATCACCCAAAACTACGTCATGTAGAGGGTATCTCCCCCAAAAAGAATAATAAAAATTGCATGACAATGGGGACAATGTCTTGATCACTGCTCTAACCTTAGCACCTAGCACAAAGCTTGTCACATAGTAAGAACTCCAAAAAGACCTGAAAAATTAAATAATTCATGGCATGGCCATGTAATGAAACAGCATATGGCCCTTAAACAAAATAACCCATTCAATAAATTGAGTAAAGACACTCTATAGTTACATAATTTATCTTATTTTTTAATTAAAAAAAGCACAGTTGACCTTCGAACAATGGAGGGTTTAGATATATTGACAGCCTCCCCCCCCCACAGTGCAGTCAAAAATCCGCATATAACTTTTGACTCCCCTAAACCAAAACCTTAACTACTAATAGCTTACTGCTGACTGGAAGTCTTACCAATAACCTCAATAGTCAATTAACACATTTTTTTTGTATGTTATATGAGTATTATATATTATATTCTTATAATTAAGTAATCTAGAAAAGCAAATGTTATGAAAAATGTCTTAAGAAAAAATATATTTATAGCACTGTACTGTATTTATTAAAAAAAAATACACATATAAGTGGACCCACACAGTTCAACCTCTGTTGTTCAAGGGTCAACTAAATATAAGTTTATATATGTGAAAGTATGTGCAGAGAAAAAGTCTAGAGAGAAATTCACCAATCTATTATCTTCCCAGGAGTTAGCCCTGAGATGCAAGACTTTTATTTTCAGCTTTATATAAAACTGAATACAAATTGTGGTGTATTATTTAATGATTAACCATCACTTCTATTTTAGCCTAAAAATATTACCAACAAAACCCCTCATGATCCAGTCTCTACCCATCTCTTTAGCCACTGCCTTATACACAAGGGCATTCGGTTCAGCCTTCCCTCTCCATCGCTCCACATACTGAACTCCACTTCAAATGCTAGTCCAGTATTATCTCCTCTGATAGTACAGATCAGGGTCTTTCAGGCCCATGCAAAACCACAAAACCCAAGGCCCAAATTTCAGAGGGTCCATTAAGCTCCAAAGGTTTTATGCAAAATCTGAGTGTGTGAGTATATATGAATTTTTCTTGGGAGAGGATACATAAATTTAAAAGAGATACTCAGCTAATGAGTCATTGAACATTATATCAAAAACTAAGGATGTACTATATGTTGGCTAATTGAATTTAAGTTAAATAAAGTAATGGGGGTGCCTGGGTGGCTCAGTTGGTTAAGAGACTGTCTTCAGCTCAGGTCATGATCCCAGAGACCCGGGATCGAGCCCCACATCGGGCTTCCTGCTCGGCAGGAAGCCTGCTTCTCCCTCTCTCACTCCCGTTTCTCGTGTTCCCTCTCTAGCTGTGTTTCTCTCTGTCAAATAAATAAATAATTTTTAAATAAATAAATAAATAAAGTAATACTGTACCAAAAATAATTTAATTAGAGTCTCAAAGAAAATACGACCCATAAAAGGATGGAGGACCAAAGCTCCAGATGGTGCTATCACTCCATTCTCTGTTGTACATCTACACTCTGTACACATTTCTATTATTACAATACATACAGAGTTTTGTAAGTATTTACATGTTGGTCTCTTCTCCTAGGCAATGGGTTTCTTTTACTGTATGCTCCCCACCCCTGTAGACATCAAAACAGTTGTTTCCACATTTTCACATCTACTTGATGTCCCAGTATGGAGGCAAACAAACAAACAAGAAAGCAGTACATACCTCTGTTGGATGCAAGAATAACTCTCATCCAGTAGAAAGGATCTGCAGAATCTGATGACATGATTCCAAATAGTGGTATCTATAATATTACATAAAACAGTTTCTAAAAATGCATTACATAAATTAAGGTACAACTTAATTGATAATTCAGTTACCTAATATTTGCAATATCCACTATTTCTCATGTTCTGTAACAAAACAAGCATACCCCAAAAGGAAAGTTGTTTAACAAAAATAAAAACAAAAGAAATCACTACTTACACAAATTTACTAATAAACACATCTATCAGGATGTTTGTTGTAAAACACAAATACACTTGATACTACTGAACTGTATGCTTAAAAATGGCTAAGACGGTAAATTTATTTTTTTTTACAATTAAAAAAATCACCCCATCAGTAAATTATAGGATATATCCACCCAGTCACAGAATAATTTTGCTAAGCTATGGGTACTAAGGATAGCCACAGTCACACTCCAAATATAAAACTGAAGATTGGGGCGCCTAGGTGGCTCAGTTGGTTAAGCAACTGCCTTTGGCTCAGGTCATGATCCCAGAGACCCAAGATCGAGTCCCACATCGGGCTCCCTGCTCGGCAGGAAGCCTGCTTCTCCCTCTCTCACTCCCCCTGCTTGTGTTCCCTCTCTGGCTGTGTTTCTGTCTGTCAAATAAATAAAATTAAAAAAAAAAAAAAAAACTGAAGATTTTCTGTGTGTGTGTGTGTTGTGTGTGTCTGTGTGTGTTAAGAGCCACTAAAAAGAAGCTTAAAGAAGCTTGTAATAGCATGAAGAAGGGCTTATGCTGTAATACCAAGTATGACACTGTAGTTCTCAACCTGGGGCAATTCTGGCCCCCCACGGGACATCTGGCAATATCCAAAAATATTTTTGATTGTCACAATTTGAAGGGAAATGCTCCTGGCATCTAGTGGGTAGAGGTCAGGGATCCTGCTGAACATTCTACAATGACCCCACAAAAAAGAATTAACCAGCCTAAAAGTCAGTGCCATTGCTGAGAAATCCTGCTACAAAAAGAAAGGTACGGAATTGTATAAATCAAAGTTCAATACTGAAAAAATATGTGTAACAGATAAAACTAAATGTAAATATCTAAAATCCTGAAGAGTAATTATCTGGAGGTGGTAGGATTATGGCTGACTTTTTCCTTATTCTCCTCAGCATTTATCAAACTTTCTATAATAAGTGCATATTACTTTTTCATCAGGAAAAAAGAAAAGAGAAACCCTTCACTTCTCAATGTTTCCTAGTATATGACCAATGTTCAGGACACAGCACCTGGTCATACCCCTTCCCTCAGCATGCAGGGATCAGACACAAAGAAAAGTACATTTCCAATTTCAAAAACCTTTATACAAAGGTTTTTTGTTTTGTTTTGTTTTTTTAAGTTCCAAAAGATGCTGTCAACAATTTTGAGCAATCCACTGGGCATCTGGATTTATTAGCTAGGTAACAAAACTGATGAAGCAAAAGCATGGATATTTACCCTAATGCTGCAGACACTCTTCAGCTAATGTGAAAGAGAGGAAGGAAGGAAGTTATTGTATAAAAACCAATTAACACTACAGGACAGTCCACATCACAATATTCCCTAAGTGGGAGAGAGGTCAATCAGTCAAATTACTTTGCTTAACTGCTAGATAGAGATGGCCATTACCTCCACAACGAGATGATTTGCTGGACAATGAACAAGAAAAAGTCAGCCAACCTCCCCTAAGTAATGGCATTCCCTCCTTTCCTGTAGACAGCCAGATTATTAAACTCAGTGTCTGATTTTAGTCCTCTCACAAAATCCATAGCTATGGGTTTACATGCAACAACAGTTGAGCAGTAACTGCCCCATGCACCAGAAAACACTTTTTTAAACACGTAAAATCGTAGAAGCTAATAAGAGTGAAAAAAGCTAAGTTAATGGGCTCCTGGGTGGCTCAGTGGGTTAAAGCCTCTGCCTTCCTGGGATGGAGGCCTGCATCTGGCTCTCTGCTCAGCAGGGAGCCTGCTTCCTCCTCTCTCTCTCTGCCTGCCTCTCTGCCTACTTGTGATCTCTCTCTCTGTCAAATAAATAAAATCTTTAACAAAAAAAAAAAGCTAGGTTAAAAGGGGTGCCTGGGTAGTTCAGTCAGTTGAGTATCCGACTTGATCTCAGCTCAGGTCTTGAGATCAACTCAGGGTCATGAAATCAAGCTGCACATTGGGTTCCACACTGGATAGGGAGCCTACTTCAAACAACAACAACAACAACAACAACAACAACAACAACAACAAAACCCTAAGGAAAAAGAATAAAAAAAATCTGTAAAGCAGCCAAAGAAAAAAAGAGATCATGAACTTGAAGCACTGGTGATCATGGAGGCAAGAAAACCGCAGACAACTGAGAAGTAGAGAGCCCAGCATGAAGTTGCTCCAGTCACCACAATGGGAAGGCAACACAATCCTCACAATTTCCACAACTTTCCAATCATGGAGAAGAGCAGGCTGCACAGACAGCCTCATCTTTTCGTCTCCTTTGGTTAAAAGAGGCTAGAAACAGCGGCAGGGAAGAAACAGATGAGAGAAGTGAACAAGGGGCCTCTCTCCTGGTGACGGGAATGAGGGAATCATCTGAGGTCAGGAATGGGAGAGCCCTCCTGAGTCACCTGAGAAGAGCCACCTCAGGAGAAGAGAGAGCCCAGGCCAGGTAGCAATTATTGCACTTACCACAGCTTATCTCATCTCCCACCATTTCCTTCAACTAGAGAACACTGGGTGAAACAGGAGACCCCAGACCCTTTAACTGTGGCTGGGAGGAGAAAATAAACTCGTCCAAAATTCAGTGGAAAGAGAATCAAGTAATTACCAGCACTGGCCAGAATGAGAAAACGACATAAAACACAGCTTGACAATTATGCAATTATACTGCAGAAAAAAAATAATGAAGTAACATAAAATCATAAATTAATTCACTGCACGAAACAGTCATAAGAAATACCATAGTTTGGGGCGCCTGGGTGGCTCAGTTGGTTAAGCAACTGCCTTCGGCTCGGGTCATGATCCCGGAGAACAGGGATCAAGTCCCACATCGGGCTCCCTGCTCGGCAGGAAGCCTGCTTCTCCCTCTCTCACTCCCCCTGCTTGTGTTCCCTCTCTGGCTGTGTTTCTCTCTGTTAAATAATAAAATCTTAAAAAAAAAAAATACCATAGTTTTTGAGAAACAGAGTTCCTATGGTTCTTGGGTTCTAGCAGCCACGCTTAAAATATTTACTACCTAGCCCTTCACAGAACAATGTTTGCTGACTCTTGAATTAGAAGATTCACTACTGTCAAGAAGGTAATTTTCTCTAAATTTATCTATAAATTCAAAGCAATACAAATCATAATCCCAGCAAGCTTTCTTATAGAAACTGACAAGCTGATTCTAAAATCTATACAGAAATACGAAGAACACAGAATAACCAAAAACCATTTGAAAAGGAAAAACAAAGTTAAAAGACTTTTATGACCTGATTACAGGGCTTAATATAAAGCTACAGTAATCAGTGTGACCATACGATGGAACATACATGAATGGAACAGAACAGAGTACAAAAATTATCCATGCTTATAGAGTTAACTGATTTTCAAAGAAAATGTCGAGGTAATTCAACGGAGAAAGAATAGCCTTTTCTGGCTATCCAAACAGAAAAAAAGGAACAAGGAACCCCAACCTTACTTACACCATACACAAAAATTAACTTTGATTAGATCACAGACCAAAACATATAAGCTAAGACTATAAAATATTTAGAACACAGGAGAAAATCTTCATGACCTTAGAAGATAGGAAACAAAAACCATGACCCATCAAAGAAAAAAGACACAATGAACTTCAAAATGAAGCATTTTTGCTCTTTAAAAGTTATTAAGAAAATGAAAAGGCAAGCCATAGAGTAGAAAAACATAGAGCAATTTACCTGACAAAAGACCTGTATCCAGAAAATATTTTAAAAGGCATACAATTCGGAGCGCCTGGGTGGCTCAGTTGGTCAAGCATCTGCCTTCAGCTCATGTCAGGATGTAGGGGGCTGGGATCAAGCCCCACATCAGACTCTCTGCTCATCAGAAAGTCGGCCTCTCCTTCTCCTTCTGTTCCTCCCCACTCAACCCCCAGCTTGTGCTCCCTCCCTCTCTTTCTCTCAAATAAATTTTAAACAATCTTTAGAAAATTCATATAATGAATGAGACAATAATATAAATTTTTTAATGGGCAAAAGATTTGAAAAAGAAACTTCACAGAAGATAAACAACTTCCTTATAAGTACATGAAAAAATTATTCAATATCATTTACTAGGGGAATGCAAATTAAAAGCCACATACATTAGAATGACTACTACTAAAATGCTCAATAATAGGAAGGGCAGGCAAGGAAGGGGAGTAACTGGAACAGTCATACATGACCGGTGAAAATAAAAAACAGGACAACCACTATAACATGTAATTACCATATGACCCAGCAGTTCTACTCCTAGGTATTCACTCAAGAGAAATGAAAACAAATATTCACAGGATGTCTTACCCAGGAATGTTCACAGCAGCTTTACATTAGCCAAAATTTGGAAACAATCCAAATGTCCAACAACAAGTGGACAGATGAACAAACTGTGTCTAGTCATCTAATAGGACACTCCTCAGAAATAAGAAGGGACGAATTATTGCTCTACCAAACACAGGGACAAATCTCAAAATGCTCATGATAAAGCCAGACGCTAAGGAACGATACTGTATGATCCCACTTAGATGAAATTCTAAAAAAAAACAAATCAAATTATAGGAACAGAAAGCAGATCAGTGCTTGCCTGACACTGGGGGTGAGGTAGAGACTGACTAAGAGATTACACAGAACTTTCTAGAGTGACAGAATGTTCTGTATCTACTGAGGTGGTAGGTATGTGGGTGTCTACATTTGTCAAAACTCTTCAAAATGTACACTTAAAAAATAAGTGTATTTTACCATACATAAATTATACCTTTATAAATCTGATTTTTTTTATGGAGGGGAGGGGAATTTCTAAGATGTTAAAAGTAGGTGGGAAAAATATGAGTGATTATTCTTTTTTTCTTTCTACTTTTCTGTATTTAAAAAAAGTTTCCAGGTGCCTGGATGGCTCAATTGGTTAAGCCACTGCCTTTGGCTCAGGTTATGATCCCAGAGTCCCAGAATCGAGTTCGGGGATCGAGTCCCGCATGTGGCTCCCTGCTCAGCAGGGAGTCTGCTTCTCCCTCTGACCCTCTCCCATCTTGTGCTTTCTCACTCTCTCTCTCACACAATAAATAGAACCTTAAAAAAAAAAGTTCTCTCTCCTTGATCACCCAAAACTATTTTAAACTAAGTACAGTAGTAAAATATCTTAATGACTAAATCTTTTTACTCTTCAAAAAAAATACATTTGGTTTTTCCCCAGACTATGAACTTAATCTGCTCTATTGCTTCCTAATACAATTTTTTTTTAAGATTTTATTTATTTATTCAGCAGAGAGAAACACAGCTAGAGAGGGAACACAAGCAGAGGGTGTGAGAGAGGGAGAAGCAGGCTTCCTGCCAAGCAGGGAGCCTGACGTGGGGCTCGGATCATGATCTGAGCCGAAGGCAGATGCTTAACGACTGAGCCACCCACAGAAACCCCTACAATTTTTTTTAATACCTCCTTAAATGTATTTCAGTAGTTCTTCAAAATCCTCAAAACACTTGCACCTAGGGACGCCTGGGTGGCTCAGTCGTTAAGCGTTTGCCTTTGGTTCAGGTCATGATCCTGGAGTCCCAGGATCAGCCCTGCATTGGGCTCCCTGCTTCGGGGGAAGCCCACTTCTCCCTCTCTGTCAAATAAATAAGTAAAATATTTAAAAAAAACAAAAACAAAAACTTGCACTAAATCATCTAGTTTAACCCTCACAATAGTCCTACGACAGGGACAGGTCACCTTTTATCCTCATTCTCTGAACTTAATCTCTGCAAAATATTAATAAAAAGCATCACTGAATTTTATCAATTTATAAATATGGTATATCACTGGGGTTCTAGAATTTGACTTTTTGGGGTTTTTAAATTAATACATGCTATTTACAACATGATTAAAGGCTAACAAAACAGAAAAAAAAATACAATGTATAGGTCAAAGGTTTAATGCTTTTATGTAGAAAAATCTGTCTTAATACAAAAAAAAAAAAAAAACCTCAAGAAAAAACTGGGTAAAGATCGTTAACTGCACACTAAGAGGAAAAAAGGAAAAAAAAAACCTCAAACCCACTAATAAAAAAAAATACACAGTAAGGCAAGATAACTATTTTCACCATCAACTCAGATTAAAAATAACAATGCTCAAAATAATTCAGGATATTATTTTAACTAAGATAAATTTTCTCAAATTGTAACCAATCAAAACCCCTCAACAACAGCACTGACATTTAATTATTATTTTGGTTACATACCTGACAACATACTAAGAAAATGAAGAGAGTTATGGCAGTCCATAGTACTTTCTCTCTAAACTGGATCTACAACAAAATAAGGATGATCAATCAAAACCAAGAAATAGCAAAAACAAAGCGAAATTCCACATTAAAGCCCAACATTCTGCATCATGACAGGTTCCTATTATTTACTATTAAGATACTTTCACCTAATTAGTATCAGCTAAAGCAAACAGCTCGACTTTTCAAACATAACCTTCTTTACCTTTCCAAGAATTAAGTAAATTATACAGGCAGGCCTCATCACACCATACTATGTTAACTGAAACCAAAAAGGATAAAAAGCAAGACCAGATCCAACATGCACGCATTTCAGTGAACACAGCATTGTGCAAAGCGGGGAACGCCCATGATAATATTACATGAATGTCTTATGGTATATTTCCGAATATCTAGAGCTTCTTGGGATGCCTAACATGTAACTGAAACAACTATTTTTAAAACCACAAAGCAATAAAAAAAATACTTTTAAATAAAACAGTAAATTTAACAAAAGTTTTACTTGTCCCTTTCTACGCACCTATTTCTGTTAGTTTTGTGAGATATCAAAAGCACAGAGGAGGATGTCCAGGAATTGGCCAGTTTGGGATTAATAATATTTCTGAATTTAAACACCTGAGCTTCAAGAGTACACAATGATTGAAGAATAACTTGAGGCAGTCATATTATTTTCTGAATGCATTTCTGTGATTTTTCTGTGTATTGAATGATCAAGAAATGGGAAGTATAGACTTGCACAATTGGAATTCATTTAGGTAAAACAACTGTACTCATCTAAAGTGATCCAGCAGACTGAGTCATTCATAGTGCAGTTGGGTTACTAGAGATAGCAAAATACCTTATCTAACACAGAGACCAAAGAAACACTTGGTTTGGAAATGTCCCAACTTAAAGAACAGTCATTTTTTAAAAAAACAGAAGATAACCTATCTAAACTAGTTTAAACTAGTGTTATTTACTTTGTGCCTCCTGGAAGGAAGAGCAGGTACTATTTCTCCAAATACACCGGAAAAGGGTTGGGGACAGTAAATCAATCTTGCTAGTTCAGTAGAATAAGTCTTTTAGCTACCCTCTATATTACCAAAATGTTATACTTACTTTCCTTTCAGGTTTCTGAATTTCTGGTAGAACTGCACAGAAAGGTTTGATAACTTCTAAAAATTTGACTGTTAAAAAAAAAAATCTCTGTTACAAAGTTTTTAAAAAGAGATGTACCTTTTTATAGAAACAAATACAAACATCCTCTAACTTTTAATGACGATTCATCCCATTCCTACCTCCAAAGTAATCACAGTGCTCTCCATTTAAAATATACTGGGGAAGAGAAATAATCAAAGGACAAAAGAATCCAAAAGGTTTAAGGGTTTAGTCAGTAGAAGCAAACACAAATTCCCTCCTACCATGATTCTGCTTCCTCATGCTGGTATCCAGCCCTTTTATATAAACAGAAAAGGAATAATTTCATGAGCATCACTACATCAAAGAAAGAAAGAAAGGAAAAAAGAAAGAGCAAATGCAATGTACTACGTTACCCACATGACAATGCACTATAGAATAAGATGTAGCAGAGGAGAAATACAGGAGGAGATGTACTGAAACTGCAGAACTGACTTAAATTAGATTGAAAGATGCTGAAATGCATAAGTGAGAAAGATCATGGAATCACCTTCTACACAGAGAGCTTTTTTTTTAAGTGGGCAATCTCTACTTCATTTCACTTATGTCCACATTCATTGCTTAGTTGTTCTCCCACATAATGATCTCAAAGTACTGGTGGTATGTATGATAATCAGCCCAGAAAATGACCAAGACATTTCATGAGAAAGTACTGCTTTCCCAGATAACTCATCTATCAAAGTTAGACAAACCAAGGTTCTTTAAGGATAGACACTATATTCTGGCATAGCTTAAGTCAATTCCTGCCAAAGAACTGGAGAATGAAGATGATATTCTCTCAGTCTCTGCCAGCGTCTGTAATGTGCAGAAACACAAGAAGGTACAACCAGCTATTAGTTATGACCATCTTCCCCTAAAGACGCTGGATTCTGTATCCTAACATCAAGAAATTGTTTTAGAATAGACCTGAGTAATTACACTTTCATAGTGAGCCAAAACTGGACTCTATAATCTTCTCAGGAAACCTCTTAAAATGATGGCAGTCACTGATGTTTGACATTAGAATTCAGAAATCCCCATAGGCAGATACTCATTACCCAAGTGTCATTTTGGACTATTTGGAAAGTAAACCTGAATTATAGAAGCATTCTTCTCTAATACAACACAAATTATCAAGCACATCAGGAAACTTCCTAGACTCCTTTATCCCTTTTCCGTCCCACCTCAATCCAAACCACCCTCCCATTGGCATTTTACCATCCGTGTTGGAGAGTTCCTGTTGAAGCAAGGGTTCGGTCTGCCACTTGTCTATTCTTGTGTTGCAGAATGTCACCGATTATACTGTAAATTCAAGGTCAGGGGTCTCCTCTCTTTCCTTTCTAAATGTCCACTAGTTGGCCAATGGGTGCACCGCTCAGGTTTGTACTTAACCATTCACCCAACAAAATCGGAACAACTATGTAAGTATATACGTGAATTCACGGGGCGTTGAGTGTTGGCCCTCAAAGATCCCCATAATTCAAGGCCTTGTCCCTACGGCTTATACAACCTCACGAATAGAGTTTTCGGTCAACGCTACAAAATAATTCAAATGAGAATTCTAGGGAAAACGCTATACTGCCAATCGCACTTCTTTCCTCCCCTAAAATACATACCTTGCATCACTTTTTCTAAAAAATCAAACAAGTCAGAGAGCTTTATTCATCACACTAACATGCCAAGGAAGGGTGACTTGGAAATAAAGATATGAGCTTCCTAAGCTCCTGAAAAATTAGAAGTGGTCCAGGTTTCGTTCGGTTCCCTAACTCCCCGCCCCCAAAACCCATGGCCTCCCCTCGCCGTCCTCCGCTCCCCGCCACCTAACGAGCGCAAACCCCGGGCCTCAGGCCCGGGTCCCCGTGGCCGGCCGGCAGCAGGCCGCACCGCGGGAGAAGCCTCGGCGGAGGCCCCCGGCCCCCGCCCTCCGCAGCAGCCCGGCACGGCCCGCTCCTCTCCCTCCGGACCCCGGGCTAGGCGACCCCAGGCGGGCGCCCACCCCACCGCCCGCAGCTCGTCGAGGCCCGCAGCCCAGGGAGAGCCGCGCGGCCGCTACTCACTGCCCATGGCGGCGGCTGGGGCGGCCCGGCGGGGCACGGCGGCCTCGGCGACGCCTTAGCTCGGGTCCCACGGCTCGGGTCTCGCCACCCGCTCCCGGCGCGCTCCAGGCCGGCCCCGCGCAAGCTCCGCCCCGAGCCACGTGACCCGCGCGCCCGCCCCGCCCCCCGACGACAGCCCGGCAGTTGGCCGCCGGCGTAGTGGGTGTCCGCGCGTTGCCATGGTCACCGCCGGCGCTCTGGTGGGCGTGCTCCAGCTCCGCTGCGGAGTTCAGGGTTCTTTCTTGCGGGAGCTCACGGTCAAGTGATATCCTCGACCTCTTGGGCCAGCCCAGGCCTCCCGGGTCAGGACTCAGCCAGAGCGGCCACCCGAGGGTCGCGGGCTTGGGTTGCATCCCTGAGTGTGACCCTAACAGCCCTTTTATTTTACTCCCGCCTTATCGGAACTTCGTGGAAGTTGTTAATAATCTATGACACTCTACCTACAGTTAACAGTTTACGAACTCCCCACTATCTATTACGTGTGCCCCTTCTTCAGTTTCTCTATTGGACGGAGATCAGCATTTTGTCCCCCGTTATCCTTTCTTGGACAGCGTGGCATAAGGGAAAGCAGTCTTAGAAATCAGCCTACATTTTAATCCCTCCTCTCCGTCTTAATGGCTTTGGGCAATTAACCTTTCTGAACTACCTCAGTAAGATAAGGTCAATAGCCACAGTCCTACAGGTGTGAAAATTAAAGGACGAGATGACACACACAAGGCCCTCAAATGTATTCTCTTAACTCAATTTTAAACCCCTGAAATGTAACTTCTGTTCTAACTTCTAATGAAGCAAGCTATTTCAAAGGTCACTAATGACCCATAATCACCAAATCCAATGATCTGTTCTAATGCTTCCACCTCTACTCAAGAAGGAAACCAATGATTCATATATGTGTGTGTGTGAGAGAGAAAGGTTGATTTTCTCCTTAACCAAACTCCAGCCAGGCTCCTGTGAGTCCTTTCTTCACTAAGCTTTACCCTGGCCTATAAAGTCTTAAACAGAGATTAACAGCTCCATCCCTAAGGTGACCTTGGCCCTCCCTTGAAGAATCTGCCTGGAAAACTCAAAACTGCCCGAAGAATTTGCCATTTGTTTCAATGCCTGAAGATAGGGTTTCTGTCTTCCAGCCTTCCTTAGGGTAGGAGCCTAACTTCCCAAAGTGCCAATTAACCCAGATGGGTGTCACATGGACCAATCCCTCCTTCTTCCAGCTTTTTGTCATTTTTAACTTCCTGACTCAGAGCCCCACCCACTCCCTGTTCTGTCAGTCTCCCTTTACAACTCCAATCCCCTCCGTAAAAATCAAAGTTTAGTTCAGTTCATGCTGGACTCTCTTTTCTACTGCAGTAATATACTGCTGATTCAAATCTGTCCTGACCACTTTACACACACACACACACACACACACACCAAGCATAAACTGGGCATGCACAGTTCTCTGCTCCACTTGGGGTCATCTGGGACAGCTCCAAGACTGGGGACTTGAATGAGCAGAGGGCTCTCTCACTCACAAGTCCAGCATTCACAGCTGCCTGTCAGCTTCATCATCGCCACGGGGCTTCTTCATGTTGCCTGGGCTTCCTCAAAACATGGCTGCTGGGTGCCAAGGGAATGTCCCTGTTAGTTACCCAGCATCACTTTCAGTGCATTATATTGATAGAGGCAGCCACAGATTCCTGCTCAAACTGAACAGAGAAGGAAAATAGACTCTGTCTCTAGGTGAAGTTGTGGCAGAGTCCTGGAAGGGCAGGTGAATATACTGCTCTAGCCACTTTGGGAAAACACAGTGTGCCATAGTCATAACCTCTCATCCCATGACTTCATTCTTACCTCACTCTATTCAGCATTAGTCATTTTACACTTGTCTAAGCTCCCCTATTAACCATAAACTTCTAGATTACAGAAATTTAATTTTTGTTTCATCTACGGTGACTTGGTAAGGTTGGCTTACACACAGTTTTGACCCTAGACTGTGAGCTAGTTTCATGCATATAATATCCTTTCAATAAAGATACACTAAATTGAAAGCCTAATTGACAGAAGAAGAGTTGCCTCCACTTCTCTTTACTCCCTATTTCTGGGGCAGCTCCGTGTTTCAAGGAAAAGAGCCTGGGAATAAGTTCTGACACGTTAGATAACTGCTGTGAACCTTCCAACATTTTTCAGTCTTCCTACTACTCCATGCTACCTAGGACTTGTCCTCGTCTGACTACAATATGCCAATTAATCTACATCTCTCAACAGTATCACTCTACCATGACCTCCCACATTGTTTTAGCACATCCAACAAGAACATTTCTCTCTGCATGTAAAATGCTTTGTCACCTCAAATAGATGGTGAGTCCACTGAGGACAAATAGTAACCCATTTTCTGTTTTACTCCCATGTATTTCTATGTCCCAAACAATGCCATACATGCAGTAAGTGCCCGATAAACTATTGGGGAAATACTATCCTAATCTTAAAGGGTCATTTCTCACTTTGGTTCAATTATAGCTGCAACTCCATATGACTCAGAGAAGACACAGGGAAACAACACTAACGTAACATATTTTAAAGGTTTTCTAAGATTAAGTGATTTTGCAAATGGCAATGGGGAAATAACAGTCTGCTTTAGAGTGCTTTATCAGATTTAAAGACAAGGATGACAATGAATTACTACTCCCACTGAGTAATTTAGAATTTGTTTATTTGTATAATAGTAGGTTGTAAATATTGAGGATTTTAAAACATTTTGTCCAAATTTTCCCCCAAATGTGATGTAAATTTAGCCTGAAACTTAGAAGCTGAAGGTGAAAAGCAAATATCCAAGTACATCCAAGGGAAACGGAGGTGAAGCTTTTGGAACCTCTAGATCTAAAAGTCTTGATTCTTATCTGTGACTACTTTCCTGTGGAACCCCTAATTTCTTTAAACTGCATTTCCTCGCTTTTGTAAAATGGACACTATTTCTATTGTCAGTCAAGGAATTTAAAAAAACAGACACACAAAACTTCAGAGGTAATACACTAGTCAGGCTAAAAGAAGTTATGCTTTGGGGTTGCCTGGGTGGCTCAGTTGTTAAGCGTTGGCCCTCGGCTCAGATCATGATCCTGGGGTCTTAGGATCGAGCCCCGCATCAGGCTCTTTGCTTAGTGGGAAGCCTGCTTCTCCCCCTCTCATTCCCCCTACTTGTGTTCCCTCTGTTGCTTTGTTTCTCTCTGTCAAATACATAAATAAAATATTTTTTTTAAAGTTACACTTTAGAATATGTTCTAAATAGTATGCACACAGAAAATGGCACAAAATGATTCTTAAGGAAGAAAATTTTATTTTACTAAGAATATGTCATGTTAGACAAATCAACATTTTTTTCATGGTTGTTAATACTTCTCTTCAATGACTACCAATTTGAGCTCTATTCTTTATTGAATATGAAATTAACATAGATAAAAATCAGATATAAATATCACATTATCAAATTTCTCAGAGGAATACAATAAAATATTTTTATTTTACTTTGCTATGATATTTTTATCCAATACTTTATTATGGGAGTATTTGATTTGGTCCTTTCCTACAAGGTACTTCAAAATGCTGACCCATGTTCCAACAGTAATTGAGAGTAAGAAGGTTAAGATAGAGAAGACACATTTTTTTTTTAGAAGACACATTTCATGGCTCATGGTGGAGAAGATATAATAAGATACCAGAGAAATTGAGAGAAATCTAAACTTAAAAAAAAAACACCAAAAACTCTAGTTTCCACCTCACTTTGTGCTTAGACTTTGAAATTTTTAACTCAAGAAACCAAGCGATCTAAAAAAAATTACAGGGCTTTCATGTTTTTCTAGTTCAGTATACAATACTGATAACCGTTTTCATTAAATAGACCTTCGCAATTTACGTGATTTATATAATTTACATGATTTATAAGGCTTGACACAGGAAGGAAGCTTTAAGGTGCACAGGAATAAAGGGCTGTGAATATTAAAGAAATATTAAATCAATCACAGAATACACTGAAGATGTGAACTGTGAATCTACTCCTGTGCCCGAACAATCTACACATTGATTCTGAAAGACATTACCAGTTGCCAGCAAAAGCGAGAAGCCATTCCAGTGCCCCAGCACTTCCTCCATTATTGCTGAGAAAAACTGTCATGGCAGCAGAATGGAGGACGGGCAGAGCCCCTGAGCACCAAGTTACACAAAGTTACACACTTTGCTGCTGTGTTGTTATGCTCCCATCAAGTTTCAGAAGTAACGCAATGGGCCGGTGATCTCCATAAACCCCCCAGAACCTGGTGCAGGCAAGTTTCCAGTGTCAAAGTTAAAATGCTCCTTAAACACCACAAATGAACATCACTTCATCACATCTGACTGACTAATAGGAGCTGAAATCCTCTTATCAGACACCGAAAGTCAATTAAAAATATTAAGATGTCACTGCAATAACAATTTAGGGGGAAAAAAGGATACGATGACAAAGTAGACCACAAATCGATTTCCCTGTAGCTAGAACTCCTTAATAATACTGTGCAAAAAGATAATGTATCCCGGGTCATAAGTAATGGGATGGATATTTAAGGACAATGGATGAAAACAGTTCTCCTGGAGAACACCAACTAGCATAGCTTTGTTCCAGCATTTGGTGAAACATTTTTCACACTGGCTGGAAAGCAGCCCCTGAGATCACACAGAATGAAAATACTGGTAGTCACAGGACTTGAAATAAAGAATGGCAAAATTGATGAAAGTGACACACACCAAGCAAATTGAGAAGTCATGTCCAGGTGGTCTGCCTGTAAATTCTGTAAATACTAAAAAACTTTGCCTGGGCATATATACTTAATGAGAAAACGTGGTCTGAAGAAGTCTAGATAACGCACTAGCTCTACAACTCCCTCAGATCTAGCCAAAACAAAATACTGTTGCACATTTAAGGATAAAGACGACTCGTCAGATTCATAGACTGATGGATAATTCCTTGGTTATTCTGCATATTCCAATTAAACTTTCTTCATCAATCCCAGCGCCTTAGAGAAAGACAGACTTTTCATGTTACCTAACGGAAGAAGAGAGCAGAGGAGCTGGCTTTTTTTTTTCATGGCTGTTTTCTTAAAAGGAAGTAAAACTGGTTCAAAGGACACCATCAGGCAAAGGTCTTGGCCAGGACATCTTCATGCTGCTGCAGGTGAAGGGTGCCAATTCCCACAGCAGGGGCTGGCAAAGGGGGTCGGCTCACAAGACGGAGCTATGATTAGAACAGAAAAGAAATAAAATGACCTGTGGACCTGATCACAGCCTGGCTTTATTCTCCCAAGGCAGGGCTTGTTTTTCTCTTAGTTTGTTTAACCACAAATCACCTTTTTGGAGAAATGATGGGTTACCTAGAAAATACTGGAAGGAGACATTTGTCACAACTAAAAACTAAATCCCAGGCACCATCAGAGGAAATCAATTCTTAAACTTGTCCTATTATTCAGTAACTATTAGTTGGTTTTAGCAGTAGAGTTTCCTAAATTAGAACAAATGAAAATGATTTGACCCAGCAAACTAGTAGCAAATGCATGAAGTGAGTTCTAATAGAAGCAGAAGAGGAAGAGAAACAGAAGCCCATTTGCTCTTCTCATTGTTCTTCCCTCCCGACAGTCTAATCAGGAAGAAACAGCCTTTGATGGATTCCAGCTATGTGGATGAGCCTAGAACAAGCGTTAGTGGGCATCTCTTCTCTGGTGTTGTAATACAAGCCCACTCATCACCCTGCTCCCCCGGGGCTTGGATTGTGACCTTTAGGACAATAGTGGGAAAGGTATCTGAGAGGTAAGGACTTTTACTTCAAGTATAATCACTTTTTCTTACTGATACTAGTACGTACATGCATGTATCTTGACAAACATTCAGAATTTCATTCCGAAAAAAAATAGCCTAAGTTAGAGTTCATTTAGTTTCTCTTCAAAAGAACTGGACTGCTAATGGGGATAAGCCCATTTATTGGCACTCCAGGAGAAATAATACACATACACAAAACCCTGTAAGAAAGCTATTACCTTGCAGGCCAGTTGCTTTTCAAACCTTGGAGAAACAAAGCACCATGGACCCATGTTCTGAGGCTCTTCCTGACTCCAAATAAAATCTATAGCAGAAGAAAATTCATTTCAATACTCCACGTAAACCTACAATACACACATTACTATAATATGCACAGTACACATGTACATACATAGACATGTTATAGCCATATGTATACACATATGTATATATATACAGGGCCTATGTAAGTATAGCTCTCTTCAAATAAATATATGCCTTTCCAATATGGCAGGGTGTTGCCTTTTTTTTTTTTTTTTTTTTGACAAATGATAGTCTTGTATCCAGGACCGTACTCATTATACAGAACAATTTTATCAACCCCCAAAATTCCCTCGTCTTGGCCCTTCCAAGGCAACTACTCCTTCAGCCCTGGCCTCTGGTAACCACTGATGTTTTCTTTCTCCCTATAGTTTTGCTTTTTCCAGAACATCAGATAAATGAAACTATACAATATGGTTCTGGCTCACTTGAACTTGCAAAATCCCAAAGGGGGGGGGTCCCACAGCCATAGTTCACTCTCTTTGATTGTTGAGGAGTAGGATATTGTAAGGCTGTATCTTACATCCCTGTTTATTCATCCACAGGTCCAAGGACATCCTGGTGGTCTCCAGTTTGGGGCAATTATGAATGAAGCTGTGGTGGGCATGTTTCTGTGCACACGCTGCCATTTCTCTTGGGCAAATACCTGGGAGTGGCCTGGCAACTCTGTGTTGGAATTGACAGACTGTTTTCCAGAATGGCCGTACCACATCCTATTCCTCATCAGCTCTTGATATCCCCAACTTATTGTTTTGTTTTCATTTTAGCCATTCTAATAGATGTGCAGCCATATCTCATTTTGGTTCATTTGCATTTCCCTTATCCGTAATTATGTTGAGCATCTTCCTATGTAGTTATTTGTCATCCCATTCTTTGGTTCAAATCTTTTGCCTAACCATAGGGCATGAAGATTTTCCTCCTAGAAGTTTTAGGGTGTTGTGTTTCACATTTAGGTCTGTGATCTTGAGTTAATGTCTGTATCCAGTGCACAGACATGTCCAATTATTGAAACCCCACTTGTTGAAAAGGCTTGCCTTTCACAGTAACATCGATTTATCCTAATCAATAGTATAGCACTGATTACCTCCAACCTCTCAAGAAATGACATGTCTCAAAGTGAGAGAAGGGAGGGGACTAAAAGACATCAGAAAAGACAAGGACATTTTGGCTCTAGCACTATTTTTTGTTTCATATTTCCAGATTCCAAAAGATTCAATCTCCTAAGGACTCTCACTGCCCCTACAACCTCTTTTCATATGAGACATGGGAATAGGTTTCAGATATCTAAAACCCAAAGAACCCCAGCAAGAACAATGCTGTACCTTTAACATGTCTGTATTTGCTCATCTCTTGCTGTAACGAGTCCAGTGGGAAAGGACAGAGTTCCTCTAATCGGATGATGGCAAAGTCATGCCTCTTGGTCTCTAAGGATTCTCTTTGCTTCAGCAGGGCATAGAAATGTTTGCCACAGCAGAACACCACACTCTTTACTCTGTTGGGTAGAATGGGGTAGAGGAGAAAGAGCTAAAGAATTGTACCGAAAGAGGAGACTGCATCGATGAAAATGCTTCATTACGGAAGCAGTGGGGGGCTCTGCAGTTGGATTCAGTGACACGCTATGCCGTGTGGCCTTCAGCAACACATGTCTCTGAAGCTCCACCTTCCACACATACTCTAACTCCTGCCCCATGGATGCAAAGCACTTCTATCAGGATAGGGGCGATCTGGGTCACTTCGGGTTCCTTAATGTGAACTAGTTTTCCCATTAATTAAAATCCTACTGCAGAGTATGAAAACAGAGATACACATCAAGTTACTTTTTGGGATCCACAGATGAATCGCCAATGACCGGCTTGAATGTTGTTCCTGGCGCCATTTCTTGAAGAGTTGACACAGCTGCCTAAGGAGGGGAAAAAACCACACTTCTATCAACCGAAGAAAGGAGCTGTATTTATTATATTATTTATTATATTTTATTATATTTTATTCTTATTTCTTATTTATTCTAATTGCTAAATAATGTATGATAGAAGCCATCTTTCTCCGTCCTGAACCCTTGGTCAGCTCCCACTTCCTAGGGTAAGAATCAAAAGGAGCTAGAGGGGCACCTGGCTAGCTCAGTCAGTGGTGCAAATGACTCTTGCTTCGGGTCCTGAGTTCAAGGCCCACATGGGGGAATAGAGCTCATTGAAAAAAAAAAAAAGAACTGGAGTTAAGAGCTGGGTGGGAAATTTCGGTAGAATTTGTTTAATAGGTTAATAGGAGTCTGTCTACCCACAGGTAAATCATTTTAACAGAAATAATCTGAGTAAAAGCCAGTGAATATCACCTCTGCTTTTCATCAAAATACTTGGCATTCCCAGCTCACTACTGTCACTTTAGTACATTAGATCTGGTTTTCCCTGGTTTTGCTTTCAGTGGTTTATGTTACTCGTAGTCAACCTACATCCAGTAGCAGATGACCTTCCTCCTGACATATGGTCAGAAGGTCGCTAGGAGCCGCACGCTATGTCATAATGCTTTCATCATTCACCTACTTCATCTCATCATGGAGGCATTTTATCATCTCGCTCCATCACAAGAAGAAGGGTGAGTACAGCACAACAAGGAATTTTTTAAAAAGAAGCCCCTATTCACATGACTTCTTTTATAATATATCATCATGATTTATATTTTGTCCTTAGTTCTTATTAAGCTCTTACTAAGCCCAATTTATAAGTTAAAATTTATTACAAGTGTGTATGTATAGGAAAAGACAGCGTGTGTGGGGTTTAGTACTATCTGGGACCTCAGGCATCCGATGGGAGCCCTGGAATGTATACCCTACAGATAAAAGAAGAATACTGGTGCTTAGACTATTTGTACTGTAAATAACACTTTTTCTAAAAAAATATTTCTGCTCACAGTGAGACGGAGTGCTCCCTATATTCCAAGTTATTCCAGAAAGACTTTTTTTTAAAAGAGAGAAAGCAGGGGCTCCTGGGTGGCTCAGTTGGTTAAGCAACTGCCTTCAGCTCAGGTCATGGTCCCGGAGACCCGGGATCGAGTCCCACATCGGGCTCCTGCTCGGCGGGAAGCCTGCTTCTCCCTCTCTCACTCCCCCTGCTTGTGTTCCCTCTCTGGCTGTGTTTCTCTCTGTCAAATCAATAAAATCTTAAAAAAAAAAAAAGAGAGAGAGAGAGAAAGCAGTGAGGCCAACTAAAACCAAAAGGATGTCTCTGATTAAATGTAATTAGACAAAAGGGGAGGTGTGGTCTTGCAGAGGGTGGGGGGCACAGAGTTAGGTGAAACAGGTGATGGAGATTAAGGTGTGCAATTCTCGTGATGAGCACTGAGTGATGTATGGAAGCGTTGAAGCACCATATTGTACACCTGAAGCGCATATAACACTGTAGTTAACTGGAATTAAAATTTCAATTTAAAAAGCCAAAATCATTTAAATAAGTAAATTAGATACAGAAAACTGAGGAAAGTATGTACAAAAATGAGAAAAGAACATTACAGGCCAACATCCCTGATGAACATGGAGGCAAAAATTCTGCACATTAAAAGGATTATTCAACACCACCAAGTGATATTTATTCCTGGGCTGGAAAGGGGAGGTGGGGGGAAGGGGGGAGGGGATTCAGTATCTGCAAATCAATCAGTGTCATATATTCCATTAATAAAGGAAAAGAACCATACAATCCTCTCAATAGATGCAGAAAAAGCATTTGGCAAAATACATTACCCTTTCTTGATAAAAAGCCTCAACAAAGTAGGAATAGAGAGAACATACCTCAACATCATAAAGGCTGTACATAGAAAACCCACAGCAAATATCATTTTCAATAGGGGAAACCTGAAAGCTCTTCCCCAAGGTCAGGAATGCAACAGGGCTGTCCACTCTCACCACTGTTGTTCAACATAGTACTAGAAACCCTCGCCTCAGCAATCAGACAACAAAAAGAAAAAAAGGGCATCTGAATTGACCAAGAAGAAGCCAAACTCTCCTCTTCACAGATAACATGATACTCTATAAAGAAAACCCAGAATATTCCATCAAAAAATTGCTAGAACTGACATAGAAATTCAGCAAAGTCACAGTATATAAAATCAATACACAGAAGTCTGTTGCATTTCTATACACCAATAATGAAGCAGCAGAAAGAGAAATCAAGGAATCAGTCCCATTTACAGTTGCACCAAAAACCGTAAGAGACCTAGAAATAAACCTAACCAAGGAGGTAAATGAAAACTATAGAACACTTATAAAAGAAATTGAGAAAGACACAAAGAAATGGAAAAATATTCCATGCTCAAGGATTAGAAGAATAAATATGGTTAAAATGTCTACAGTATCTGGGGTGCCTGGGTGGCTCAGTCAGTCAGGGTCCTGGGATCAAGCCCCATGTTGGGTTCCCTGCTCAGCAGGAAATCTGCTTCTCCTTCTGCCCTGCCCTCCCCCCAGCTCGTGGTGTGTCTCTCTCTCTCTCTCTCTCTCTCACTCTCTCTGTCTGAAATAAATAAATAAAATCTTTAAAAGAATATCTATACTACCCATAGCAATTTACAATTCAATGCCATCCCTAGCAAAATACCACCAGCCTTTTTCACAGAGCTGGAATAAACAATTTTTGAAATTTGTATAGAACCAGAAAAGACCCTGAATTCTGGACATTAAGCTTTATTTTGAAGCTATAATCATCAAGACAGCAAAAACAGACAAACAGATCAATGGAACAGAATAGAGAATCCAGAAATGGGCCCTCAACTATATGTCAATTCATCTTTGACAAAGCAGGAAAGAATATCCAATGGATGGTATGCCTGGGTGGCTCAGTCATTAAGTGTCTGCCTTCAGCTCAGGTCATGATCCCAGGGTCCTGGGATTGAGCCCCACATCTGGCTCCTTTCTCATCAGGGAGCCTGCTTCTTCTTCTTCCTACCACTCCTCCTGCATGTACACTCTCTCTCTGACAAATAAATCTTAAAAAAAAAAAAGAATATCCAATAGGAAAAAGTCTCTTTAGCAAATGGTGCTGGAAAAATTGGACAACAATGTTCAGAAGAATGAAACTGGACCACTTTGTTACACCATACACAAAAATAAATCCAAAATAGATGAAAGACCTAAATGTGAGGCAGAAATCCATCAAAATATTTTGACCTCAGCTGCAGCAAATTCTTACAAGACATGTCTCCAGAGGCAAGAGAAACAAAAACAAAAACAATTATTGGCACTTCATCAAGACAAAAAGCTTCTACACAGAAAATGAAACAATTAACAAAACTAAAAGCAACCTATGGAATGGAGTAGACTATCAGACAAAGGGCTAGTATCCAAAATCTGTAAAGAACTCATCAAACGCAATACCTAAAAAAACGAAAAATCCAGTGAAGAGATGGACAGAAGACATAAACACACATTTCCCCAAAGAAGACATCCAATGGCCAACAGACATATGAAAAAGTGCTCAACATCACTCATCATCATGGAAACACAAATCAAAACCACAGTGAGATACTCATACTTGCCAGAATGGCTAAAATTAACCACTAAGTAAATAAGAGATGCTGGTGAGGATGTGGAAAAATGGGAACCTTCTTAAACTGTTGATGGGAATGCAAAATGGTATAGCCACTCTGGAAAACAGTTTCCTCAAAAAGTTAAAAATAGAACTACTCTAGGACCCAGCAATTGCATTACTAGGTATTTATCAAAGGATACAGAAATAGTGATTCAAAGGGGCACATACATCCCAATGTTTTTAGCAGCAATGTCCATAATAGCCAAACTGTGGAAAGAGCCCAGATGCCCATCAACGGATGAAAGATGCGGTATATTTATACACAATGGAAGGTTACTCAGCCATCAAAAAAATGAAAACTTGCCATTTACAATGATATGGATGGAACTAGAGGCTATCATGCTAAGGGAAATAAGTCAGTCAGAGAAAGACAAATACTACATGATTTCACTCACGTGTGGAATTTAAGAAACAAAACAGATGAACATAGCGGAAAGGAAGGAAAAATAAAATAAGATAAAATCAGAGAGGGAAGCCAACCATAACAGACTCCTATCTCTAGGAAACAAACAGGGTTGCTGGAGGGGAGGTGGCGGGGGGATGGGGGCCACTGGGTGATGCCCATTAAGGAGGGCATGTGATGGAACCAGCACTGGGTGTCATATGCAACTAATAATACATTATATGTCTACCCCTGCAACTAATAATACATTATATTATATGTTAACGAGCTTGACTTTAAATTTCTTTTCTTTTTTAAATGACAGAAGGAGAAAAGCTTCGTAACTAGTTCTGTCTACTTACAGGGAACCTGAGTAACATCTTCGGAGAAGCAACAATGAGGGGTTTTCGGAAGTTCCGGACCATCTGTCTCCTGAGCAAGTGGAAGTACTGTGCAGGAGTAGTCGGGTGGGTCACAAACATGTTCACCGTGTCTCCGTCTACCCCCTCCTCGACGCTGTCACACATCTGAGGGAGAAATGGAAGAAAGGAGCAGATGTTCAGATCATCTCATTCAGTCACAAGGACCCGGGCACTCCTAAGGGAAACACATCTCTATCTGATGACTCCCAGACCGTATCTTCCACATACTATATATGGATCCTGTATTTCTTTCCCAAAATGTACTGCTGTGTTTGCGTCCCATGTAGTCTTTAATTTACCTGCAATTTCTTTCTTTCTTTTTTCAAAGATTTTATTTATTGATTTGACAGAGAGAAACACAGCTAGAGAGGAAACACAAGCAGGGGGAGTGAGAGAGGAAGAAGCAGGCTTCCCGCTAAGCAAGGAGCCCGATGCAGGGCTCGATCCCAGGACTCTGGGACCATGACCTGAGCCAAAGGCAGACGCTTAACGACTGAGCCACCCAGGCACACCTACCTGCAATTTATTTCTGTACCCTAATTTAATAAAATTGTTTTTCTGTATTTTCACCTATCAATGTAACTATGCATCTATCTACGTTCTATCTACCTTTCTACTACTGATCTATCAACTAGTGTGTTTTCTCTGCACATATGCCAAAATGACTAATGATATTCCCATAATAAGGTGATGTGTACAGATTTCTCCATTTACTCTGAAATGCATTGGAAGATAATATCGGTTTGGAGATAGAAGGATGATAATGAGGAGATGTGATCAAACAAGTACCGTATAATAAAATATTAATCGTAAAACCTAAGGGGTCGGCATATGAATGGAAAATCTTAAAACTTCTGTGTTTGAAATTTTCATAATAAAGTATTAGGAAGTCACAGCAGAAAAAGACATAGGTTAATGATCCTTACCAACAAATAACAGTGGTTATTTCTGGGTGGGTATTTAAAATTTTTTTAGTGATCATGAATCATTTTATAAAAATACTAATATTACTTGAAAAAAAATATTTCAAGTAAAAATACAGATTCCTAAGCCACACTCAAAAGATCTGGTGTTGGTCTTTGTATCTCTATTTACAAAAAGCTCCGCAGGTGATTCTGTCCATCAGCCTGGTTTGGGAGCCCCTGAACTTTGCCATACAAGAACCACTTTAATGGTCATAAAATCTCGATGCTGGTGTACCTGGCATCACGTTGATAAGGAATATTGACAATACATTAAATCTGTGTAATTAAATCAGTTTGAGGTGTGCACAAAGTATCTACGGGAGGTAGCTCTATTTCAAAGCACCTAGGAAGCAGGAAGCATTTCTTGGAACGCAGAAGGCATGGGATATACCTGCAGGAAACGCTCTATGCGGCACGAGGAGTGGTCAGGTCCAGCCCCGTCATACCCATGGGGAAGAAGAATGACGATGGCACTCTGTAGGAGCCACTTGGCCTCTCCTGGAAAAGCACGTGACAGGGAGTAAGCACTCTCTGAAGCAGGAAGAGAATGGCCTAATGTGACCTGGGTAGTGCAACAAATTTAGTTTGCTGTCACATCCCCTAAAATAAAAATAAAATAAAATCCTCATTCCATGCACTTTCCAGCAGTGTTACAGGCTTCGGAGGAAAATATCCATCCTACAGCCTGAAAGCCTATAGGACACATTCACTGAATGGGCTTTAGCAGATGGAAAACAAATTAAAAGATTTCAAGGACGGCATGTATCTCTGATTCCAGGCGGGATCGCCTTTCCTCACAGCGC
>PITA01010999.1:46962-69069 GCA_004023965.1 Spilogale gracilis
CCTTCCTTTTTTTTTTTAAAGATTTTATTAATTTATTTGTCTCTTGCAAGTGAGAGAGAGAGCGTGCATGCGCACAAGCGGGGGTGGGGGGGGGGGAGTTGGAGAGGGAGAAGCAGGCTCCCCGGTGAGTGGGGAGCCCAATAAGGGACTCCATCCCAGGATACTGGGATCATGACCTGAGCTGAAGGCAGACGCTTAATGACTGAGACACCCAGGTGCCCCGGAACTTTTCTTCCTTACAACTACAAGACTGCAGAGAAACATAGCAAGGGAAAGCTGAAGTAATTGTGTAAATTCCAAGAGTGGTTTCACCCAGAAAATGAAGTGACAGGGACCCTCACTTGTACTTTACTACGTACCTTTGAATTTTACAAAAGCAGGTTCTACTTTTGTAAAGGCCAATTAAAAACAATAAAGATGCACAGCTACTAGCTTTCAGATACTTGAATATCCCTGGGTTGAGGGAAGTGGATTTTCAAGGCCATTTGCTATGTCATCGCCTGCTTGGTATTCAACACGTCCCAAGCGCAGACCCGAAAGTCCACTGCCTAGGAGCTGGCAGGTACATACCCGGCTGCCTACAACCAAGCCCCTCCCCTGGAGAAGGTGCTGCCTACGGTCAGAGTGGCCCCCAGCCCTCAGGCAGCTTTCATAATCATCTGATAGCTGCCAGGCCTCAGCAGATGGCAGGGCAGTCCCCCCACCTCTCTGAGGGGCTATGCTACAGCGCCTCAGAAGCAGCTATGCCCCGTTCCATTCATTTGTCCCCAAGTGGCTGAGGCCGTGCCACGTGCATATGTCAACACCAACCTCCAGAGATGAACGTGTCAAAAATGATCTGAGCACCATTGAAGAAATCACCAAACTGAGCCTCCCAGAGGGGCAGTAACTTCGGGCTTTCAATGCTCATTCCATATTCAAATCCCAGGACAGCCTCTTCTGACAATGGGCTGTTGCTGACCTAATGCAAAGGAAGAGAACAGAAACACTGTCAGGTAAGGAAAAGTGAGACAAGAATCAGTAAAGCATCATGAACCTCTCAAAAGGGAGGAGGGGCCCAGAGGGGAGTTTTCTTTCCAGTCATCTTCACATTTCTTTGAGAAAGGAGATCTACTGCTCTCCCTGAGTGATGCATTTGGGGAAAGCTGGCACAGAGAAGGAGGGAAAAGAACGGAATATGGGTATTAAAGATTTTCTTTAAGGATAAGCAAAATCAGGGGTGCCTGGGTAGCTCAGTCAGTTAAGGATCCAACTCTTGATTTCAGCTCAGGTCTTCAGTTCAGGGTCATGAATTTGAACCCCATGTTAAAAAAATAAAAAATTAAAAAATAATTTTAGAAATATTTTAAAGGATCAGCAGATAACCTATTTTTATTACTGAGAGTAAAACTGTGTCAAACAAGCTTTTAAACAATTATCACAAAACGAAGGGGGGAAGTTACCAAAAGAAGGCTTACCTTTGGTTAGAATACATTTTTCTAATATCCTATATGCGCAACAAAACAAAAGAACCATCACGACATATTACGTTAAAAAAGAAAAACAGGGGGCGCCTGGGTGGCTCGGTTGTTAAGCATCTGCCTTCGGCTCAGCTCATGGTCCCAGAGTGGAGCCCCGCATCAGGTTCCCTGCTCAGCGGGAAGCCTGCTTCTCCCTCTCTCACTCCCCCTGCTTGTGTTCCCTCTCTAGCTGTGTTTCTCTCTGTCAAATAAATACATAAAATCTTAGAAAGAAAGAAAGAAAGAAAGAAAGAAAGAAAGAAAGAAAGAAAGAAAGAAAGAAAGAAAGAAAGAAAGGGAGAAAGAAAAAAATAAAGAGAAACAAAATATAAAATTAGATGTCTCAGGAGGCAAAAAAGAGAAGACAATTAAATGCAACATGATTCTACTCAGTCACAGGGTAACATGGGTGGGTCTAGAGGGTATGATGCTAAGCGAAATGAGTCACACAGAGTAAGACAAATACCGAATGAGTTCACTTATATGTGGAATCTAAAAAACAGGAGAAACCAGAAAACAAACAAAAACAGCAACAGACCCATAAATACAGAGAATGAATTGGTGGTTGCCCGAGGGGAGCAGGAAATGGGCAAAATGGGTGGAAGAGAGTGGGAGTGAAGTCCAGGCTTCCAGGGACGGAATGAATAAGTCATGGGGTGCAAGGTACAGCACGGGGAGTACCGTCAATGGTATTGGAATAGTGTACCTGGACAGATGGTAGCTACCCTTGTGAGCACAGCATAACATATATAGACTTGTCACATCACCATGTCGCACACCTAAACTAATACAACATTGTATGTCAATTCTACTTCAATTAAAAAAATACAAAATAAATAAAAAATAAATAGAAATAAATGCAACATGATTCTGAACGGGGTTGAAGGATGAGATGGTAGTCATGTTTTAATGTTCATTTCCTGATGTGGATGGTCATACTGCCGTGGCGGCAGCGAAGGTCTTTGTTTGCAGGAAACACACATTCACGGCAGGAGGTGAACAGAATTTCCAACTTGATGTCTCAAATGTTTCAGAAGGAGAAAAAGTTCCTTTTGTATTGTACATGGAACTTCCTTGTAATTTCGTCTTTGTTTCAAAATGTTCCTAAAAGATATCTGTAAGCATCATGTATTTATAGAATATTAGCTGGCAACAAAAAGGAATGAGGTAGTGACACAGGCTACCGCATAGACGAACACTGAAAACATGATGCTAAAGAGAAAGAAGACAGTCACAGAAGGCCACATTATTGTATGAGTCTATTTATATGAAAAGTCCAAAATAGGCAAATCAATAGAAAAAGAAAGCAGATTAATGGTTGTTAGTGGTAGAGCAGAGGAAGGAATGGGGAGACTCCAACTGGGTATGGGGTTTCTTTCTGGGGGTGAAGAAAATGTTATAAAACTATATCGTGGTGATGCTTGCACAACTCTGTGAATACACTAAAAAAATCAGTGAATCATATATTGAAAGACTGAATTCAAAAAGTTATATCTCAATAAATCTTTTATTAAAAACAAACAAAATAAAACCTCTGGAGGTGCCTAGGAGGCTAAGTCAGTTAAGCGTTCAACTCTTATTTATTTATTTATTTGACAGAGAGAAGCACAGCTAGAGAGGAAACACAAGCATGGGGAGTGAGGGAGGGAGAAGCAGGCTTCCCGCTGAGGAGGGAGCCCGATGTGGGGCTTCATCCTGGGACTCCAGGGTCATGACCTGAGCCGAAGGAAGATGCTTAACAACTGTGCCACCCAGGCACCCCAAGTGTCCAACTCTTGGTTTTGGCTCAAGTCATGACCTCAGGGTCGTGAGATTAAGTCCTGTGTTGGGCTCCATGTTCAATAGGGAATCTGCTTGAGATTCTCTCTCCCTCTCCCCATGCCCCTCATCCTGAGAGGTAATGTGCTTGCTCTCTCTTGCTCTCTCTCAAAAAAACAAAAACAAAACTCTAGGGAAAAAATTAAATCTCCACTATGACTACAAGTATAAAAGTCTGTGATTTAGGGCGCCTGGGTGGCACAGTGGGTTAAAGCCTCTGCTTTCAGCTCAGGTCATGATCTCAGGGTCCTGGGATCGAGGCCCGCATTGGGCTCTCTGCTCTGCAGGGAGCCTGCTTCCTCCTCTCTCTCTGCCTGCCTCTCTGCCTCCTTGCGATCTCTCTGTGTCAAATAAATAAAATCTTAAAAAAAAAAAAATCTGTGGTTTATATGTTTAAGCACTCAGTGACAATACAGAAAGATAAAAATAGATGATTTTTATTATAAATTATACTTTGCAAATTATTATAATAAGCATGATAGGATTATGTATAATATGATGTATCATAATCTTGTCTTTTCTGATTTCTTTTGATTTCAGTTACAATCTGTATGTTACATTAATTTTAAAAGACAGCTACATTTCCCAGATTTATAAGTGCATTGTAAATGGGGTCTTTTTTTTTTTTTTTTAAGAGGGAACACAAGCAGGGGGAGTGAGAGAGGGAGAAGCAAGCTTCCCACCCAGCAGGGAGCCCGATTCGTGGCTTGATCCCAGAACTCAGGGATCACGACCTGAGCCGAAGGCGGATGCTTAATGACTGAGCCACCCAGGCGCCCCTGTAAATGGGATTTAGACTGACCACCCTACCTGTACCTTGTCTGTCCTCATCTTCTCACCTGTCTTCTTACCCAATGCTGACATACCACCAATGCTCTAAATCCATTCTTCCTTTCTGCTTCTTCACTGGGTTTCATCACCTCATGCTCCCTGTTTTCTGAACCTCTCCTCACTGACTTTCCCTTCAGAGCAGATAGAAATCAATAGTCAAAATGCAACAAGAAACATTCCCCTGACCAGTGCTCTACAGCTGTAGCTTCCTTTCATGGTCAAGCTTCTAGAGGAATTATCTAATCTACTGTCTCCAGTTCTGTAACTCCTGTTTACCCCTCAAGTTAGTGTAATCTAGCTTCTGTTCTCACTGCTCCATGAAAACAGCTCTAGGTAAGGTTGACCCTTGACCTTCCAGTTGCTAAGTCCAATGGCCATGATGTTCTTCCTTGCATTTGAGTTCTCCCTCTTTCAGTTCACGATACGGCAACTCCCAGTCCTCCTCCTGCCTTTCTGGATGCTCTTTTGGGAAATATTTTCCCTCTGCCAGCACCTTAAAAACTGTTTTTCCCAGGACCCTATCCCCTAGCCCTCTTCCTGTTCTGCTCTCCCCCAGGGAGATAATCCTACCGCTGCCCACCCCTGTGGTTTCAAACATTTCTACACCCTAATAATGTCCAAACATGTATCTCAAGACTTGATTTCTTTCCATAATGGACAGAACTTCTATGTTCTTCGGCCACCTGAACGGCAAATGTCCAAAACTGAACCCATCACCTTTCCTTGCCAAATTCGTTCCCTCTCTTTACTCTGTATCTGGGTGAATGTTGCCATCATATAGGAAATGTCCCAGCCAGGAGGCCAGGAAATAAGCAAAATCTACTCCCTACATCTAAACTAAGTCCTACAGCTGTTCTCAAATCTGGCCCCATATTCCATCTGTACCGCTACCGCCCTAATACAGGTCCCCGCAATTTCCTGCTGAGACGACAGAGAAGCCTCCTTAGAAACTGCCTTTAGCCTCAATAAAGCTGGGAGGGAAAAACCATCCAAAATTCTCATCCATCTTCAGCTCCCAAAGTACCATCAGGAGGACTCTGATATAGAGACCTGATCACCTGTTCAAAATTCCTCGAGCTTTCCAGCTTCTGTAACCTTCCAAGTCTTTCACGATGTCGGGAGTCTGGCCAGCCTCTTCCTTGCCCCTGTGCCCACTCTGCAGCTGAACCTCCAGTCAATGGAGCTATTTGGAGTCCCTGTCCTCTCACTTCATAGGCTTTGCGTGTACGATTGTGCCCGCCTGGAAGATTCTCCCTACGTGCACGGAACTAGGCAACTCCTCCTGTCCTTCCAGCCCCAGCTCAAATCTGGCTTCCTCCTCAAGCTCCTCCTGACTTCCCAAGCAGAGTCCCTACACCCTCACCTATGAGCTCAGCCTACTTACTCAGTTGTATACGCACAACTACCTTCATGTCTGGGATTTATTAATGCTTTTATTTATTCCCGAAAGCATTTGAGGTGGATCCGTAACACGCAATGCAATAGCGTATATGTAAGTAGAGGGAAAAAAGGTAAAGATTGAAGCACAGAGGGGACAGACAGCCTCGGTCTGCAGTCACCAAGGGTCGCATGGCCTCCACCCCTTCCCGGAAGCCACCGCTGAGCAGGGAATGCTGCATGGTGGCAGAACTCACAGTGCGTACACAATAAGGACAAACAACTGCTCAGCGAGGCGACCACTGTCGGTACCACGAGCAAGCAGGAGTTCCTCCCACGGTCTTCATATAAAGGGCATGGTATTCGATAATTAATGAAATCTTTGACAGCATCCTCGTAAGAGATGCAAAGCATTTCCTTGGAGCTCTCTAAATAGTAATATTCCAAATGAACTGATACTACAAATCAAGTCACAATTCAATGAAGGACATTGGGATGGGGGGGATACTTCACATTTCAGTATCTAGATCCCCAATCTGACTTGACCCAGGGGTAGATTTCAGACATGTAAAGAGAAGATGAGCTTTGTGCCCTTTTCAGTAATGGTTCTGAAATCTTGCTTTTGACAAGCGAATTTTTTTAGCATCAGTAAACTCAAGATTATATTCAAACAAATGCTAACATAGGAAAAAGGGTGACATGCCATTAAGCATACCTTGAAGGATAATTTATTTTAATAAACATCATGTGGCTGGCACTATGTCAGCTGCTAGAGAGATAAAAATTAAAAGACCCAGCCCTTGCCTTTGACTCTAATGAGCAGAGCTTAGTGACCAGCAGATAGAAATAGATGGTAACAGATATATAAGTCAAGCCCACTAAAGCTTAGAAAATAAAATAATCTTGAGAAAGCTCGGCACTTTTTTTTTTTTTTTAAGTAAGCTCTATGCCCACTGTGGTGCTTGAACTCATGACCCAAAGATAAGAGTTTCAGGCTGTACAGACTGAGCCAATCAAGTGTCCCAGGGCTTTTTTTCCTTGGCTTATTACCCACATCTTTGGCTTACTTTAACGAATTCAGCAACACAGAGATTACGATGTCAATTTTGTTTTATGGGGTTTTTTTAAGGATTTTATTTTGTTTGGGGTGCCTGGGTGGCTCAGTTGGTTAAGTGCCTGCCTTCGGCTCAGGTCATGATCCTGGAGAACTGGGATCGAGCCCCACATCAGGCTTCCTGTTCAGCGGGAAGCTTGCTTCTCCCTCTCTCGCCTCCCCTGCTTGTATTCCATCTCTAGCTGTGTTCTCTCTGTCAAATAAACTTTTTTTAAAAAAAAGATTTTATTTTATTTATTTGACACAGAGAGAGAGAGTGAGACAGCGAGTGAGGGAACACCAGCAAGGGGAGTGGGAGAGAAAGAAGCAGGCTTCCTGCTGAGCGGGGAGCCTCATGCAGGGCTTGATCCCAGGGCCCTGGGATCGTGACCGGAGCTGAAGGCAGACACTTTATGACCGAGCCCCCCAGGAGCTCCAGGTTGTCAAGTTTGGATTGACAAAATGAACAACCATTTGGTATTTACAAGGCTACAGATAAGTAACTGGAGTAAAACAGCTCTAGTCTACTCACTAGTGTGCTGTTTCCATCCCAAGTATATAGACCTCCATTCTCCACCCATTCATGACCCTTTATCTCAAAAAGGACTGAACCCATGTTGCAGCAAGTGGCAAGAGTTCATTCTTTTTTATGGCTAAGTAATATCTAGAGGGTGTAATGCTGGTGGAATAAGTCAGTCAGAGAAAGACACATACCATAGGACTTCACTCACATGCAGAATTTAAAAAATCAATGAAAGGAATGAAAAGAAAAAGAGACAGAAAACCAGACTCTTAGAGAACAAACTGGTCATTACCAGAGGGGAGGTGGACAGGTGGCTGGGGGATGGGGGAACCGGTGCAATAAATGAAGGGATTAGGCGTACGGGTATCTAGATGAGCACTGGGTGATGTATGAAGTACATCCCAAACTGGTACAACACCATGTTCATTATACCGGAATTTAAAAATAATTTTTAAAAAAACGATTGAACGCAGAGCTGCTAACATCTGTTTCTAATTGCTTTAAGAATCCTGTAACTACAATTATCGGCACCTGGGTTTTACAACAGATTAAACAGACATCCTACCTCTAGAAACCCCTTCTGATTAGGGTCCATATGGTTCAGAGGGATATAGGTGTCATCCGTCTTCTGGCAAACAACCATCGCGTGCCTCTGACTAAAAGTTCCACGGCCAACATCTTGCCCACTCAGACGGACATTGAAACCTTAAGAAAATAGGCAGGAGAAAAAAGAAAAATCCAGACTCCCATGAATAACGTAAGTATTAACAAAGCTTGGTGACCCTGAATTCTTACACAGCGGCTCATCCTGAGAATTTTCCTTAACAACGAGATTAGCCTTATTAAATATACCTGTCTTACATTGAAAAGTCTGGGTAAGGTGAGAATACACAAGAAAGGAGAGTTATCATTTGCTCTACAATCTTCAGAGGAAAGCATCTTTCAATTCATCCAGCACAGAGCCCTGTTTTCCGGCAAGAAATGTTCTGTTGTTTATTCGCTGATGAAGGTTACCAACATGACTGATACTAAGATTAAGTAATAGTGCCTAGTAAGAAAAGTTTAGAGAGGCGCCTGGCTGGCTCAATCATTAAGTGGCTGCCTCTGGCTCCGGTCATGAACCCAGGGTCCTGGGATTGAGCCTCTCATTGGGCTCCCTGCTCCTCAGGGAGCCTGCTTCTCCCTCTCCCACTCCCCCTGCTTGTGTTCCCTTTCTCACTATGTCTCTCTCTGTCAAATAAATAAAATCAGGGGAAAAAAAACAGAAAAGTTTAGAACCTCTTTAGTCAATGAAAACAATAGGAGACAGCTCTAACTCAAAACCTCAGAGGTCACATATAACAAATGTCATACAAAGCACTCCCTACCAGCTGTGCAGCTAACCAGAAACTTCTTACCCTGAGCAAGTAATGAGCCCAAGGCAAGAGCTTCTGCCGTGGCCCAGTCTAACTTTGTTCCATCCATCACTTTCTCCAGTCTGGACTGCAAAAAAAATGGAAGGGGAGGGGGAAAAAAAAGACACTTATAAGAGTCTATCCCCTTTTTCACACTGAGTCCAAAAAATATAATGCAACAACAGTAAGTGTCAAAATCAAAATGTTAAGTAAAAGAGAAAGTACAGAAGGAAACAGAAGAGGATGATAGAAGTTCTAGGTTTTCAAACAGGCAAAATGAGCAAGTGCTCAGGTTAGTGGTTAACCTGTGCCTGGAGGACAGGAGATGGAGCCAGGAACGCCGTGAGGGGAACCGTAGTTCTAATATCCTAGTTCTTCAGCTGGATGGTAAGTACATAGATTGTTTTAAGAGTCTCTAAGCCTGGGGCCCCTGGGGGGCTCCGTCAGTTAAGCGTCTGACTCTTGGATTTGGCTCAGGTCATGATCTCATGGGCCATAAGATCAAGCCCCTCGAGGAGCTCCCCGCTCTTGGGAGTCTGCTTGCACATTCTCTCCCTCTGCCCCTTCTGCCTCCACATCTCAAACTAATAAAATTTAAAAAATAAAATCTCTTTATGTATAATAAAAAACTAAAAATGAAGTTAGCGTTGTAAAAACCACCCAGAGGACAGTGTCTCCACTCAAGTTTAAGAAAGGTGAAGGCCTTAGCTCCTTGCGTCCCCGCTTTCTGCAGAGTCCCATGTTCTAAAAAGCTCCCAAGGTCAGGCAAACCAAGATGTGGGTTTATAATTAACTTGAGACAACACGTAAAACTGCGATGTGCGTAAGGCTATAAACGGTTGCCTTTGGGGTACGCATGTTGATTTATCTTCATTTTTATTTAAGCTAAAATGGAAGTGTTTTCTGCTCACCAGTCAGAAAAACCAAAGCAGGCATTCCTCTGCCGCTGTATTTGTGACAACAGGCTCGCAGTCCATATGCATGTGATGCATTAAATATGTACACATATATAAATAAATAGAGGGAAATGAGTAGACCGAACCTCTGCATTGCCTCTCAGTACCAAACCACGTTGTGTGTGTAGGAAGGGAAGAAGGAAGAGAAAAGGAAGAAGCGAATCAGAGCTCAGTGACTGTTAGTACCGAAACATCACTGGGCTCCACTCCCAGCGCCTAGTGACCCACAATCAGTAACTTTCTACTTCAAAAAGACCAGATCCACACCAATTTCTTTGCTGCACGAGACAAAGGGTAACCAGACACTGTAAGACTTCCTACCTGAACGTACATCTTTAGAAGGTGACTGTGCATCTGCAGTTCCTCTGGCACCTCCACGGACTTCCCGCCGATAAACCGCAGGAGGTCGAGGGGCACACCCGTGTTCCAGGTGCTAATGCAGGCTGGCGGCTGGACGAGGCCCTGCCAGTGCGCCTGCAGGTTGGTGGCCGGGGGGCTATAGTGCGCCACGTTGGTTAAATGGTCGTTTAACTTTGCATAGTAGGAGGATTTGATTTCCGACACCTCTTCCTGGGTCATGAGTCCATTGGCAATCAGGTGCTCTGCATAGGTGTCCGGGATGCTCTTTCGGGCTCTGTCCAGGAAACGAGGGAGAAAAGTCAGTGTGATTTGCAACAACAGAAGAGTGACAGAGTCACTGTAAAAGGTATCACAGAGCAGGGCACCCAGGTGGCTCAGTTGGTTAAGCAACTGCCTTCGGCTCAGGTCATGATCCCAGAGACCGGGGACAGAGCCCTGCATCGGGCTCCCTGCTCAGCGGGAAGCCTGCTTCTCCCTCTCTCACTCCCCCTGCTTCTGTTCCCTCTCTGGCTGTGTTTCTTTCTGTCAAATAAATAAAAAATCTTAAAAAAAAAAGTATCAGGGAGCATCATCACTATAAGAAGGCACGAAGGATATGTTCGGGAACTAGGCAGTGGGGGTGGTCACACAACATTGTGAATGTACTAGATGCCTCGCAATTGCTCGCTTTAAAATGATCCATTTTATATTATGTGACATTCACTCCAATAGCTTATTTTCTTTAAAGGCAATGGAGAATAACAGCCTCTTGCAAGTAAGCAAGAAAAAACAAATTCATCTTTATAAGCTTTTGTTTACATTAAGGTAGAATTAATTAGTAGAGTTTCTCAATGAACATTTTGGATAGTTATTTACAAGACTGACCTACATTATCTACCCCTTTATTTCAAAAAGTACTGAACTCAAAGCCACCAGCATGTTTTTGGTGGCTTTAATAATCCAATCACCATAATAATCAGTACCTCGGTTTTACAACAATGCCGCTGTATGTCTGCGTAATACTTTAAACTACAGTTTGCTCACATACTTTATCATATTTAGTCCTCACAAAAGAGGTAAACCAGATAAACTTTTTTTAAATGGGGCCTTGAGCCACATCAAGCCACTCAGCAGCTAAATTCAAAGCTAAACAGAGTCCAGATTTGTTCTGCCAAGAGCAGTCTGCTACATATGACCAGAAAGACCTGTAAAATGCCACTCAATTTATTCCTCTGCTTTCGTTTATACCTGTGAGGAAAAAAGTGGGGAAGAGACTCTGTTGTACTTTCTAGTATCAAAAAAGGAAATTCCAAAGTAATATTTTCCTCTCCATCACATTAATCTTCTATTCCAGTGCTGTCCAAAAGAAATGTAGCATGTCTACTGGGTATTTACCCCAAAGATACCAATGTAGTGATCCAAGGGGTACCTACCTACACCCTAATGTTTATAGCAGCAATGCCCACAACAGCCAAACTGTGTAAAGAGCCCAGATTTCTACTGACAGATGAATGGATAAAAAAATTTGACACACACACACACACACACACACACACACACACACACACACACCGAGGAATATTACACAGCCATCAAAAAATGAAATCTTGCCATTTGCTACGATGTAGATGGAACTAGAAGGTATTATGCTAAGCAAAATAAGTCAATCAGAGAAAGATAATTACCATATGGTCTCACAAATATGCAGAATTTGAGAATCAAGGCAGAGGATCAAAGGGGAAGAGAGGAAAAAATGAAACAAGACTACAACAGAGGGAGACAAACCATAAGAGACTCTTAATCTTAGGAAATAAACTGAGGGTTGCTAGAGAGGAGGGGGGTGGCAGGATGGGGTAGCTGGGTGAGGGACACTGGGGAGGGTATGTATTGTGATAAGTGCTGTGCATTGTGTAAGATTGATGAATCACAGACGTGTACCCCTAAAACAAATAATACATTCTATGTTAATTTTTTTTGATGTAGCATGAGCCAATGTGTAATTAAACAATTTCTTAGTGATCGGGCGCCTGGGTGGCTCAGTGGGTTAAGCCTCTGCCTTCAGCTCAAGTCATGATCTCAGGGTCCTCGGATCGAGGCCCACGTTGGGCTCTCTGCTCAGCAGTGAGCCTGCTTCCTCCTCTCCCTCCCCTCCCTCTGCCTACTTGTGATCTCTCTGTCAAATAAATAAATAAAATCTTAAAAAAATTTTTTTTCTTAGTGTCACATTAGAAAAGGTTAAAAAAAACAGGTGGAATTAATTTTCCTAACAAATTTATTTACCTCAATATATGCAAAATATTACCACTTCAATACGTTATCAACATAAAAATAGGTATTGAGATAGTTTACATTTTTCTTGCCGGATGGAACCTTTGGAATCTGGTGTGTATATAACACAGCCCCTCTCCAGCAGGACTGGCCACAGTTCAAGTGTCCAGCAGCCACGTATCATAGTGGCCTCCATTCTGGACAGCACGGTTCTCAAGATCCCTTACAATCCATCATGCTACCTCTTGCCGAGGCACCAAGTGAATCACGGAGGATGGGTTTCTGGTCCTGTTGATGGCATACTATGGGCTCTGCCAAGTCCTCCTACTTCAGTTTCCAAGTGATGTTGGTAAATTGCCTTTGTTTATTCCTCAAGCAAACCAGTAGAGTTCGAAGAATATGGGGAGCTTTCCTGGGACCCACAGGATGACCATCCTGGTTTGCTCAGGACTGTCCCAATTTTAGCACTGAAATTTCCATGTGCAGACAACCCACGGAGCTAGTCACCCTACTTCAGAGGGTCTAATAAACATAGTAAAAATAATGCAACCACTATGAGGGCAAGGGGATCTTCAACAAAGGTTTATAATTGTACCTGATGATTTTGTACATGACCGGGTTGGTGAAGAAGGGCTCGTCCAGCTCGTTGTGGCCCCACTGCCTATAGCATAACAAATCAACAATCACATCCTTCCGGAAATGGCGCTGGTATTCAAAAGCCAGTTGTGTGGCACGGACCACTTCCTCTGGGCTATCTCCATTGACATGGATGACGGCGCAGCCCACAAGCTTCCCTGAGGCAGAGAAGACAGCTGAAACCAGCCAGCTATCCGCAAAGGACATAAGCCCACCTCCAAACCCTGTTGCCTGTATGGGGAGGCAGTCCACATACTCAGAGGTAGTTTGGCTGGGTTGTGAACAACCCGTACTTTGGAGCCTAGCTGACAGGAAAGAGGTCATGGTCCAGCTTTATGACTTATTCTGTGACCTCGGTAAAGTTACAAATCTCAATCTTCTCACCTATAAAACTGAGATAATAGCTCTTACTTCTTAGTAATGTTGTAAAGATTACACAAGTTAACAAAGAGAAGTCCTAGAACGTGTTTCCAGTATCTCTATCAAACTAAACACAAAATATTCACATAGATAGGGACCTCTGGCCAGCTCGGTCAGAGCAGCAAGGGACTCTTGATCTTGGGGTCGTGAGTTCAAGCATCACATCAGGTATAAAGATTACTTAAAAATAAATGAACTTTAAAAGAAAATTCACATGGATAGCCCCAAAAGGCATCCAGGCCAGGGCCTGGGTGCAAACATGGAATAGTTCCTACCACCTAACAGTTTTTGTGACTCTGTGTACTGGATGATGGGTTAAAAAAATAAATAAATAAGCCCTGCTTTTCTCCTCACACTGCCCGATTTAGAATGAGTCAACCTGGCTTCCTCACATCTGATTTCTAACCAAGACCACTTCACCAAATTCACTGGTTGAACATATTCTTCTTGACGAGGGCTTTAGGTAACCGCAGGTCTGAATCCCCTAAAGACAAGTACCCTGGTATTGTGCCAACCATGTTGATCCCTGGTTTTCACCAGATCATTCAACCAGATACCTGGACAATCTGGGATGGCACCCTCTCAGTTCTGCTCTTGTCTTACTTCCTTGGATTCAAAGATCGCACTTGGATTTTTCAAGGAATATTAGTAACAATGTTGGTGACTACTGAGCATAGCTGATCCAAAATTTAAAATGGGATAACCAGCAGGGCTCCCTCTTCCAAGTGCGCTAGGTATTTCTCCAGGGCTGCCTCCCTGTGTCACATACCGATATCACTGCAGTATAAGGAAGACCTTCCTCTTTCTGCCGGAGTGGTGTAACCCAGCTGGTTATTGACTATCAGATGGACACTCCCACCAATTCTGAAATGTGGGAGATTAGACAGCGTAAATGTTTCAGGAACAATCCCCTGACCACAGAAAGATGCATCACCGTGAACCTAAATCATGGAGGAGAAATGAGAAAATGAACATACAGGGTACAGAAATTGTTTCCAATTTGGAATACGCTGTTTTCAAATAATAACAAAACAATAGCATTCTCCCTGCTCCCCTGCCCTCCCAAAACTCTGCTGGTTCTGTATAGGATTTTCTAGAAGGGTTGCCTGATCTCAAGCAGGTTCCAAAGCCCTTTTCTTCTTGTGGCCACCACCTGACCCATTCTACCCACCCCACATTATCACTCACATGCATCATTTCTGATATACCCATCAACATTCTAGAATAGCAGCACCACAGAAGGAAGGGCTATTGGAGGTATAGAAGGAAAATCAGCCTAGAACGGTTTTCAGGAAAGCAGACTGCACAACTTGGGGAATAGTGCACAGCTTTGAACCCTCTGTTTCACAATCATCCTGCCCATGAAAAGAGACCATGTGCACTTTGCAGCCCGTGGTCCCCACTGGGTGTGCTGGCCACCACTGTAACATAAGGAAGTGTGATGTGACTGCAAAGACAGGAGGCAGGGGAGGAAAGTCTCTCACAGGTGAGTGAAAGGATGCTTTGAGTAACCAACTAAATATACCACACAACATCTCAATTGTGCTATTCTTCCAAACCATTTGAAGTCTGTTAGATCACAACATCATCACAAAACCTGATGGATGGAAAGTGGTAGAGGAAAAGGGAAATCTCTTTCAGAAAAGTTGAAAGCAAGTAAGAGGGCTTGTAGATCTTAGATGATCTTAGAAGTAGGTATGTGTTCTACTGACTTCAGGCTAAAAGGAGATTACCTGTCAAATCAACATGTCATACCCCTTAAATTTACATAATGTTATTGTCAAATATATTGCAGTATATAATGAATCAAATAGAAGGCTAATATCAGAAATGCTGTACAAAAGAATAAAATGATCTCAGATGCCCCTAACAATGTGACCATTGCAACTCTAACAGAAACAGAAGTAAAAGACCTAAATATGAGTGAAGAATACTTGAAAGTAGATTTTTTAAAGGACATTTATAGTCATTTTTTTAAATGTAAATAGAATATTTTGGCTAAGAAAGGAAGTACTCCTTTGCAGAAGGGACATTTCCAGGTCACGTCTTCCCTTGGCTAGGGACCAAAGAGATGTCTTCCATTTTGGAGTATCTATACCAAGTAATAACATACCCTTATATTACCTCCACAGCATTAATCCACACAAGGGGGGGATGTTGTGGTGGTGGTGGGGCTGCAGATAAGAAAGTCACTACTGTCCTTTTTACAGATGAGTAAACCAAGATTCACCAAAAGCATATATTTCATGTTGGAGTAGACACTGGGCCTTTATGGAACCTCCGGGGTTTTTTTCTATGTATTTCTCCAGCCCTCCAAGCCTTTCTCCTGGAACAAGGAACTTACTATGCACATGTTCTCATTTAGTTCTCAGAACACTATGAAGACTGTAATATACTCCCATTTAACTGTGAGATTCAAAGAACCAAGGTAGCAGAATCAAGCAAACCAGGCCAGAAAGCAGCAAAGACAGGATTTGAACTCAAGCCTTCTTGGTTCCATAGTCTTGGTCTTTTCCACACTATGTTAAACTGTAAAGTCCTACCCTTAGCCACCAGGTCCATGGGCGCTGGGTATCTGAACACTCCTCCTAGATGATGGGATTTCTGGGGGATATCGGTGTAAGTGGAGTTCAGTAAAACAAGGAAGAGGAGGGATGTGTACCAAGGAAGAGGGAGGGATGTGTACCTCTTCTGCTCCTTTACAAAAATGTTACAGTACGGGCATTGCTAAGAACATACCATCTGGGGGGGCGCCTAGGTAGCCCTGTCAGTTAATCATCTGACTCTTGATTTGGGCTCAGGTCATGACCTCAGGGTTGTTGAATGGAGCCCCACATGTGGCTCCATGCCCAGTGCTGGGGGTGAAGCCTGCTTCAGATTCTCTATCTCACCCTCACCCCTCTTCTCCCTCTCTAAAAAAATAAAAAAGAAAAGAAAGCATAACATCTGGTATCAACCATACTCAAATAAAATAATTTCCCAAAAAAAGAACGTAACATCTGTTCATAACTTGCACCATTTTATCGTGGTCTTTGGATTCTTGGCACTAAAACAGATGTGTGCCTTTTGCTAATTTTATTTTCTTCTTAAATCAGAAGAGAAACTGCTCCACTACGCCCCATAAAGCTTTTCAGGGGGAAAAGTCCATGAGCACAAACACACCGTGGGTGAGGTAGGAGCCGCTCAGCCAAACACGGCCGGGGGCTAGACACACACTCACCACAAGGGACAGCCCACCTTCACCAGGTTCAGGGCCCAGATAGAGAAGACAGGCAGAAAAAGTAGCATCCAGAATCTCACCAACCATGATTTTATAGGCTCCAAATTTAGAGTTCTCAGAAGAAATTAGAACTGTGTCCTTGAACAAGGCAAGACATATACAGACACAGCAGGGCAAAATGATTTTGGAACACAAACTAGATAAAAGAGGGCAGTTTCTCGTCACTTTAAAAAAAAAAAATGCCATTTTCACCTCTTACTTCAGAAGTCCATGTGAAGACCTGCTTCACGCACTGGGTAAACGTGAATGACGGAAATACTTTTGCGTGAATTAAGTCAAGTGACAGGTAAACAGAATGACTAACAAAATAATGTTTCCATTTCAAAATACCATACTGTAGTCAAATGCAAGGCTGCCTACCCCCGATTTACTTACTACAAGTTTCTGGCCCATTAAAAATTAAGATGAGATAGGATACAATTGTTATTCGTATACATAGCCAAATATTCTCCTGCCTTATAGATTTACCAATTCCTGTGGGGTTTAAAGATTCAGTGAATAATACCCAGAATTAATTATTGCTCGTAGTTAAAGGTTCATATTTAAATAATTACTCATAGAAAAAAAAAAAAGGACCCATAGTCTAAACCTCTAGACTGTCAGATTATAAAAAACTAGGGATGGGAGTAGATAAAAGAAGCAAGAGCCACACTAATAATCAGTACTGCATGCCTTAATGCTAAAGAGCTTTATTTTATTTATTAATGTATTTTTCTAAGTAGCCCTCACACCCACACCCTAAGGGCTTGAATTTACAACCCTGAGGTCAAGACCTGAGCTGAGACCAAGACTCGGGATGCTTAACTGACTGAGCCACCTAGGTGCGCCAAGACCTTTATAGTAAAACAAAACAAGCAAGCCTTGTTAGATATATGGATACCACGTAGTTTCCTAAAAGCAATGACATCTGTCCTCTGAAAAGCATCAGGGATACCAGTCGATAATCCCTTAAATAACACACACAACTCAAGAAAGAAAAATATAAGACAAACCCTAAGAGACTCTTAAATATGGGAAACAAACTGTGGGTTGCTGGGGGTGATGAGGACGTTCAGGAGGGCACATGATATAATGAGCAGTGGGTGTTCTATAAGACTGATGAATCACGGACCTGTACCTCTGAAGCCAACAATACCTTATGTATTAATTAAATGAATTTAAATTTTAAAAATATTTAAAGTGGTTCGTCAAAGAAACAAAACAAAACAACAACAACAAAAAACCATGGTGAAACCTCAGTCTGAAGTCAGTTTCCTTGAGACTTGACCTCATATCTGCTATTAATTTTAAAAATAAGCCTGGACTCTTCTTTTCCCAAAAGTTCACCTCAATTTCATCTTGAATATCTACCATCTCCCTTTCCTTCCTCCTGGTCTCCCCAGCCTCCTGCGTCACTTTCTGAAGTTACAGGTACCTGTAAGCAAATGACTTTGTCCCCAGGCTGAGCTGAGCTGTCTGGAGAGTAGTCTCCATCCTGTCTAGACTGCTGCCTTCCACGAGTCTTCCCCACGGCCACCGGGTTCACGGCTTCCAGGTGCGAGGGGTTGGGCAGCATGGTCACGTGGAGGGGATGGTGCGCGCCGAAGTCCAGGTCAACCGAGGAGGTCAAGTGAGACAGGACATCTCCTGTGGCTGAGACGTTTTCCGGAAATTCACTTAAGCCTCTCATTTTACGGAACATCAGCTGTTATGAATAAACACATAGAAAAAATGTCTTTTATTACAACAGAGACCAGAGAAGAGGCAGTTACTTTAAATCATATAACTGAAAAAATTTTACACACATGTTTGTGTATCTATGATCACCATGCCTTCTTTAAAAAGAAAGGCACAACGGGGCGCCTGGGTGGCTCAGTTGGTTGAGCAACTGCCTTCGGCTCAGGTCATGATCCTGGAGACCCGGGATCGAGCCCCACATCGGGCTCCCTGCTCGGCGGGAAGCCTGCTTCTCCCTTTCTCACTCCCCCTGCTTGAGTTCCCTCTCTGGCTGTGTTTCTCTCTGTCAAATAAATAAAATCTTAAAAAAAAAAAAAAAAAAGAAAGGCACAAACTTCTAACTGCTCAAATGCCCAGAATTATTTGGAGATCTTCACAATCAAACAAAATACCAACACTCTGAGAAGAGTCTAACATGATTTTTTTATGATTTTTTTAGACATGTACATAGTAAGGTAGTAAAATGTCAGTTACCTCTGCCTTGCAATATGCAAAATTATTTTTCTTAAATATACCTGTTAGAATATATTCTCCAAAAGAACTTTTTATGAATCTTGTTAAAGGTAGACAGGAAACGGGCGCCTGGGGGGCTCAGTCAGTGAAGCATCTGCCTTCGGCTCAGGTCATGATCCAAGGTCCTGGGATGGAATTCCATATCGGGCTCCCTGCTCAAATGGAGAGCCTGCTTCTCCCTCTCCCTTTTCCTCTCCCTCTCCCCACCATTCAAGCTCATTTCTCTCTCTCTCAATTAAGTACATAAAAATCTTAAAAAGAAAAGTAGACAGGAAAATGATAGAACAGAATCTGATCCCATTTAGACACAAGATGACATCCATGATTAGTTCAAGTCATGCCTAAAAAGCTCTACTCTCCAATTCTCAAAGGACTTCACTTCATTTTCACAGTCTGCCTCAAAATAAACATTACCCACTTTAAAAATGTACAAGTGAGAGAAATTAACTAAATTGTTAAAGGTCCTTAGCTAGTAAGAAAGTCAGGTCTCAAACCAAGGTAGTTACCAAAAACAGCATGTTATCCTCATTTATCCAAATGGTTTGAATGACCCCAAAGCTTCTTACTGACCTCAACAAACAGGTGCACACATACGTACACAGTACGTGTACTGGGTACATCCATATTTCTCACAAATATGATCACTTATAATTCAGTACCTTTGAGTCATGTTTTTGTCTGTGATACTTTACGAATGCAATTTCTGGTTTAGGGATTTCTGCCCATGTTTAAGCACATGCCTCCGTCTGTCAATCACTTTATCCTGTGGTAGTCTGCCTTTTCAAAAGTCTTTGTCTTTTAAGAGCTGATTATCAGTCTCTTAGCATCAGAAAAACTGAGGTACAAGTAGTAGTGGTAAAGCTTAGCCCCCAGACATGACATCATGTGTACTTTCTTTGTTTTGTTTTGTTTTTTTTTAAAGATTTTATTTATTTGACAGAGAGAAGCTCAGCCAGGGAGGGAACACAAGCAGCAGGAGGGAGAGAGGGAGAAGCAAGCTTCCTGACGAGCAGGCAGCCCAATATGGGACTCGATCCCGGGTCTCCAGGACCATGACCCGAGCTGAAGGCAGTCGCTCAACCAACTGAGCCACCCAGGCGCCCTCATGTGTACTTTCTAACGGCGTCAGGGTAACACATCCTTCCACAGGATCTATTCACTCTACTAACTCCCACAGTCCCTTTAAGGCTTATGATTACTTTTAATCTCCTGGCCAAGATCAGTGGTGAGGTTTACCCACACACAGCAGCCACAGTCTGGTTAAATGGCAAGTCACTCTGATGTTCCCAGACATAAAATCTGCAGTCCTAACTCTCCAGTCTTTTGAGAGACTGACAGAGCAGCCGAGTTGGGCAGAACAGAAACACCAAGATCCAATTATCTGTAAAACCTCTCACATGGCTGGTCTCCCAGGATGACAATGTATTATTAGTTTTAGTAGAGGATGCTGAGTATAAACTCTGCACATAAATGGAAGGTAAAATGGACTTCTTCGAAGGTAAAATTATAAACAATCACACAGATCTTAATGTTCGTCTTAACATTTTCTATTATATTAGGAAAGCATGCTTCAAAGAACAGAAATTATCTATTCACATCATCCTTGAGAAAAAAACCTAAACTTTACCTTCCCTGAGAGAAGAAAGTGTCCACATAAGAAGACACAGAAAATCAACCTAAATACCAGATCTATCCATCAACTCATTAAGCTACCTCCTGGACCAACGGCACAGAGGTTTACTGGGGTTACTCAGAGGAATGATTACTGTCGCTTCTATTCTGTTACAGTCCATTGTGAATCACAGAAAGTATCTTACCTCTGGAGGGAACTGCAGAAGGCCTGTCAATAAATTAAGTCTCCCTCTGTGGGGCATGCCAATAATCACATCCGTGATCCCACTGTAGGCTGACATTTTCAGCAACTCATGGAAAAAGCCCATCATGCTTTCGGCTCCTTCGCCCCCATACCGCTTCACTGTGGCAAACTTGGTGGCCAAAAAGTGGTCAAACTCCTGTGGAACATCACGTCAGACACATTTGTTGCAGGAAGAGAGCCAGCTACTCGGGTCCAAGTCAGACACGTTTATGTGTATTGTGGGGAGACCCTATACTACTTCAAGTGGCTGCAGCGAGGCCCCTTGGTGACGTCCTCAGAGACAGGCGTGACTACTTCAGAGTGCAGCGGGAATGCCTTTGCCTAGGACAGCAGGCAGCAGTGGGAATGCAGACAGAATAACATGAGTGGAAGAATAACTTAGCCCCAGAGGAAGCCTCTTAGAATGTGTTCTTCTGGGGAAAAAAGAAATGTGTTCTTCTAAAGCAAGGGCTGGGCCTTGGATTCTGCCCCTCCTAGCCCCGGAATTTTAGCAGCGGCCTGTACAGTTCTATTTCCTCAAGGCTGCACACCATCCAACTATCCAAATCACTGGGAACAGTTTTCTTGTCATCTTGATATGTCAGCGCCTGATCCGAGCCCTGACATTCAATTTCATTACTTTGTACCAAGAGCTTTTGGGCATAGCTGTCTTTATCACTTGGGATTTAATAAAAAGAGAAGTAAGAGCTTAAAGATTTTGCCCTCTTAGAGAGTGAATAGGCAAATATATAAAAAGTATTTTGACTGTGAGGAGAATAGCTCTGAGGTTTGGCGATCTACCTTTTTCTACTTAGAACAAAGTTGGGTGTGTTATTTGTCGGTTGTGTTGAGGCAAGGGGATCAATGGGGTAAATAAATGCTTTAATTCCCTTTCTTCAATATTTATGCGTCTTTGTAGAAAATGAGCCATCCTATTCCACTGATATTAACTGGGACTTTTATACCTGAGATTCTAGCATTAGTTTTGACAGATGTTTTCGCTCTTCTGTGCTAAAAGTCTCTTTTTTCAGTTCTTCAAATCGCTTGGCAAACCAGTCTTTCTCCTCCTGGCTCTGAAGTTGAGAGGTTTCAATAGAAATTTGCCCACAGTAGATTTGGTCGAGATAGGCCAATACTTCCTCAAGAGAGGCCTCCTCCTTCCCCATGTGCAATAATCCTACAAAATGGAATCAAAGGGATCATTTTCAAAAGCAGTCAACCATGGAAATAATTATAGAACATACAATTATTTCAATTCAGAGCATTTTCTTCTGAATAACTTGGGTCATCATCAATGGCTATCTAGATTTTTCTAAAGGCAAAACTAAAAATATGATCAAAGGCCATGAAGTAGTCATACTAGGAGAGGGAAGTAAATCTTTGCCTTATGCCAAATTTGATTCTATTGTAACTTCAAACTAAAAATTAAAACCTGACATTCATCTGCTTTATAGCTACAACTCAGATGTCCTACATTTATCTAAAATATCTTCCCAAATGTTCAAGTCTTATTAATACCTATAAAGTAGTGTCTACCATTGAACCACTGGTCTTAATGTGAATTAATATTGATAGCAAAGCAATATTTT
>PITA01011000.1:0-54591 GCA_004023965.1 Spilogale gracilis
ATGCACCGCAAGTAAGTGAGACCATGCGATACTTGACTTTCTCTTCTTGGCTTATTTCACTCAGCATAATCTCTTCCAGTCCAGTCCATGTTGCTACAAAAGTTGGGTATTCATCCTTTCTGATGGAGGCATAGTACTCCATTGTATATATGTACCACATCTTCTTTATCCATTCATCTGTTGATGGGCACCTTGGCTCAGAAAGAGAACTTCTTTGACTCCTCATCCATTTCATGTTCCAGTCTACTCATAGGTGATCATGATGCTTTTTCTAAGAGGATGACATTGGACTTTTCCTCCTAATAGCTTCTTTCTGTTGGATTTCTTCATCATTTCCCTGGCAGGGCACCATAGAGGAAATAAAGGAAGATTTCTTGCTGAAGAATGAAGATGCATCTGTCAAATATTCCGAGGCACAGCTTAAGCAACTTTCAGAGCCTCTGATGGAAAGCATTTCAAGAGGAACGTTCTGTGTTCCTGGAGGATACCACCTTTACTTAGAAGCAAAGGAAAAGGTTGAATGGAACTATAACCAAGTACCCAGGAAAGGGGTTAAGGTGAGGAATAAAGAGAGAGGGGTGTCGTCAGAATCCTAGAGTCAAAGGGTATTGCTTATTCTGAAAACCTAAGATCACAGCACCATTTTTAAGGGAGAAAGCAGAGCATGGCCACATCTCCACCCTTTGAGTTTTTATCCACAATTAGTTATATATTTTTGAAGAGACTAGAAATATTTCTTCCCAAGAAGGGGTGTAAAATTGGGAATTCTGGATTAAAGAGAATATTTTATCGAACAATGTGATCATATCTTTGCTAAGTTTAGAGGATACAAAGAGTAAAGAGACAATCTTTGTTCCAAGATGGTATTACAAAAATGAAGACAAATAATTAGGCAATTGTATGGTCATCATATTTTCATGAACATCGTATTTCATGAACATAATGATTATGATGACAACAATAATTTTAATAATGGCTAACATATACCACACATATAGTAAGTAACCCATAGGTAGGTACTTTTGTTGGATTGCCAATTTAATGCTCAAATTATTATAATTTAGATACTGTAGTTATGCAGTCAAAAAATGCATTATAGAAAGAAGTAAACCAGTTGCCTAAAGTCATACTCCCAGCAAGTGGGAGAGCTGGTAGGGCAGCTCAGAGTAATTGGCTATCTTCAAAACTGGAAAGGCATCTTGGCAAAGCACCCTGGAAGAGGAGTAAGAGATACAAGATGAAAGTATCTGTAAATGTTATCCTAGTTTAGAAAGGGTGGATGAGCATCCTTCCTGTCAGAAAAGATTGAGCAAATGTTTGTGAAAACAGGGGGTCCCTGTTTATACATGCACAGAAGTCTGGTTGGCTGTACCTGGGTAGGGAGTGAAAGGCTTTCCCAGAGAGAGATGGAGTGCTAGGAAGGAGGCCACAGTGGAAGGTTTCAGTATCACAAAAGAACTCAGAATTTATATTGGAGCCATGGAATGAAAGTTAATGAGGGATATCTAACCAAATGCAAAACTTATAAAGCCAGATTTATGACGTTATAGAATGATAATTTCCCTAGAAAGACAAGATTTTTGCTACATGTCTCTGCTCCTTGTTTCTTCAGGCAGATGAAGTTCTCCAGCACTTCTTACAGAACCAGGTGGCAGTAGGGAACTCCATCCTTCAAGGAGACAATGTCCTCACCTATCAGGCGAAGGCCCTACAAGGTACTGGTGCAGGGTTGAGCTCATAGCAGAGTGGGTAGGTTCTTGCACTACCTTCAGACAGAGATGAGAGCAAAGCCTTCCTGAAATAGTTTCTTCTCTTTCTGTAAAACAGCACTGCTAAATATAGCAATCAGAGCTATCTTTTTAAATCTGGCAGACAAGGAGGGTCATCTTGATCACATTTTGAAGTGCGCTCTTGGTAACCCACATAGTTCAGAGGTTTCTCAGCTACCTTTTCAAAGTCAGTTTGGTATCTGTGCTGAGGAGGCTAGAATCAGACCTGACTTTTTTTTCTCTCTAAAACATTTATGGAACAGCTGAGTCGGCTTTGAAGGAGGCAGCTCAGAAGGAACTGGAGCTGCGAAGACAGAAATACAAGGAGCAACAGCAAAAACTGGAAGCTCAAGGGAGAAGCTTCAGGGAAAACATGGCGCAACTGAGAGATAAGTTGGAGAGAGAAAGAGAACATCTTCACAGGGAGCAGGAAAAAATGTTGAATCACAAGCTGAAGGTATGTCTGCATAGAGCCTGGGCAGTGCCTAATGGACAGTGCTTTGGTTCCTCAGGAGGAGAAGGGCCAAAACTAATAAAAATCATGATCCCAAGGAGAATCATAAAGACATGATTCATTGAAACCTCAGATCTGTCTGAACCCTGATGAGGCCCTTAAATCCACAAACTCCAGCACCTTATGTACTGTGAGAATTTATCATGTGCAATTACCATCCCTGATGGTGCTGGGCTGCTATTTGTGGTGACTGTTAGAGTGAATTCAATGGGCCCCAGTTAAATAGGTCCTTAGTCCACTAGTCCTTAGGATTCTTGATTGAGCCATCAAACAGATCTGGAAGAACTCCATCTTGTCTTAAAAGTATCAGATTAGACTTGAATACAGGATTCCGAAAGTTTTAAAATGTACTGCATTTGTTTCCAGATCTGTGTAAGTCATACTGCAAAGCACAGAGGAAAATTAATTCTTCAGCTCAACCCCGCACTTGAGAAACAGCATTCTAGAGGGGCGGGGCAACAGTTCCATTATCTGTTAGACGTGTGTTCATGCTGCCTTGGTGGGACTGAGAAATGATTAGAATTAATCCTACATCGCTCAGAAGGGCATCCTCAGTGCTGGAACTCCTCTTGTAAGGATAATTCTTAGGTCTGACCTAGCCTGACCACACCTCACTGATGTGAGGTGGTGCTGAGGGATTCATGGGAACATCTAAACCACAGATACTCCCACTCTCCAGGACAGACCCATCAAAGAGCACACTCTCAGGTGATACAACAGTACACACAGTGCTTCAGTGCGAAAACTGTTAAACTCAAAACCCTTACTTTTGATAATAGAGGATTTTCAAAAGTGGACTCCTTCTCTTTTATAGATCCAAGAAGAACTTCTTAATGAAGGATTTCTAAAGAAATCTGAGGAGTTGCATGCAGAGATACAGCTACTAAAAAAAGAGATGGCAGAGGATAATGAAGATAAACATTCATTGAATCCATGGATCTTTGATTTGATTGGTAAACTGTTAGGTGAAGACATGCCAGATCCTAGTGAGTTACCTGGGCTCAAAATGATATAGGTCCAGAATTCCTTTAGGAATTAATAAAATGAAGGGTTTCTGTGATGCTGTGACTTCTTTGGAAGTATATGTCATAATTAGTTTCTTCTAACAAAAGTTTAAAGATAAACCGTGATTACCAGTGATTACTAAGGTGTGACACACAAAAGTCAGACTTAATTTTGATCAAATTAAAGAAATAGTAAACAAGATTGTAAAAGAGAAGCGTAAGAAAAGGCCAGATTTGCAGTTGCAGCAAAACAAATAAGATACTGCAAAACAAAATCATCAGACCTGATTGTTTCTTTCTTCTCTCTAAGATGTTTGTGAAACAGCTAAGCAGGCTAAGGAGGAAGCAGCAGAGAAGAAACTGGAGCTGCTAAGACAGAAATACAAGGGGCAACAGCAAAAACTGGAGGCTCAAGAGAGAAGATTCAAGGAAAATGTAGCCCAATTAAGACATAAGTTGGAGAGAGAAAGCGAAAACTTCCAGAGGGAGCAGGAAAAAACTTTGAAGCACAAGCTCGAGGTAAGTCTGCATAGAGCCTGGGCAATGCCCCGTGGACAGCACCGTGGTTCCTCAGGAAGAGGAGGGCCAAAACTAATAAAAATCACAACCCCGGGGGAAACTGTAAAGACATATGAGTCACTTAATGCCTCAGATCCATCTGGATCCTGCTGAGGTCCTTAAATCCACAAGACTCTAGCACTTTCTGTAGTGTTAGTCTTTGAAGCGAACACATGGTACCCCCAGATTGCTAGGCTGCTGTTTGTAGTGACTATAGTGTGTTTTCAGAATGTCCGGAGTGAGTAGGACGTTCATCCAGTTGTCCTTAGGATATTAGTACAACCATCAGATTAACTAAAATAGATCCACTGGCTCTTGAACGTATCAGATTATGCCTGATATGAAATATAAAGTCCTGAAAGCCCTACAACTTGCTACATTTGTTTCCAGATCCATGTGAATTACTCTGTAAATTTTATGGGAACAGTCTTCCTTAGTTCAACATGCAACTTGATAACCTGTTTTCTATACATTGTTAGCAATTCCCATTTATGTAGATGGGTATAGCCATGCTGCCTCAAGTAGAACTGAGAATTAATTAGAATCAAACGTATATTCTCTCCCAAAAGACATCATTACAACTGGAACACATTTCTGTGATAATTCTCAGTCTTGACTTATCCCTAACATCTGCGCACCCTCAGCATGATGATCCTGAGCAAATCTTAGGAAGTTATAAGCCATAGATAGTCTTACCATGAGGGTCAGAACATGGAAATACTGAAAAACCCCATCAAAGAGCATTATAACAATAGAGAAATAGATGGATATGGTTAGTTTAACTACCAGTGTTAAATACAAAACCCAGCTCGATAACTGGGAATTTTCAAAGGTGAACTCTCTCTTTTTCATAAGTCCAAGATAAGATGCTTATTGAAGATAAAATGCTTATTGAAAGATTTAAAATTCTCAGATTGCAAATAAAATAGACTCAGAATTCCTGCTGGGAAATCATAAAATGAAGCTTCTTTTGTTACTCTGTGACTCATTTTTGAGGTATATGTCATGTTAGTTTCATTTAACAAAAGTTTAAAAAATGATTACCTAAAATAGGAAGGCCTTACACAGAAAAGACAAACTTACTATTGATTAAATTAATTTGAAGAAATGAGAAGCAGGTTGAAAGATGCAATGGAAAAAAAGACCAGATTTGCAATAACATCAAAACCATATAATACTGCAGAATAAAATTATCATTAAGTATGTAAAATTTATATGAAGAAAAATTTTAAGTGCTATATAAGATACAAATTAACAGAAATTAAAATGTCAATGTTATTTAAGTTAATATGTACATTTAATTTGATCCAAAACATATGTCAAACATAATTTTTCAGAAAGTAAAAAAATTCTGAAATTTTTATGAAAAAGCCACAAACAAAAATATCCAATACAATCCTGAAAAAGAGACAGATGAAAGGGAACTAGCTTTAGCCACATGTTAAAACATCCTAACATGCTAACATAAAATTAGCATTGTGGTACTAACATCTGAATATTGTAACAGTCACAAAACAAACTTGAAAAATCAGTGCAAAGTCATGAGGAAATCGAACAGATAATAATTTATGTTTTCTTTTGTGAAAAAACATGGAATATTTCAGCAAATGGTGTTTGAACTATAGGTAGCCAATTGAAAAAGAAAAGTTGAGGTCTCCTTTACATGTTATACCAAGTAAATTTCAGATGGTTCAAAGATATAAACATGAAAAACTGTACTGTAAAATTAAATAATAGGGGGGAGTTAAAAAATATTAGAGTAGGTATTTTCTAAGTATGATATAATGAAAATAAATAAAATATATTTTAATTTTTTTCCTCTGGGTGTAGTTGACACACAATATTACATTAGTTTCAGGTATACAATATCATGATTTCTCAAGTTTATACATTGTGCTATGCTCTCCACAAGTGTAGCCAGCATCTGTCACCATACATTGCTATTACAATATCATTGACTATATTCCCTATCCTCTGCCTTTAATTCCTTTGACTTATTTACTCCTTACAACTAAAAGCTTGTATCTCCCAATCCCTTCTTCACCTATTTTGTCCAGTCCCCACCCCTTTCACTCTGGTAACTGTCAGTTTGTTTTTTGTGTTTTACAGGTCTGGTTCTGCTTTTTGTTTGTTAATTCGTCTGTTTTTTTGTTTTTTTGTTTTATTCTATTTAGGAGTAAAGTCAAATCAAAACTACCAAAAGATATTACCTCACATCTGTCAGAATGACTAAAATAAAAAAGACAAGAAATAACAAGGATGTAGAGAAAAAAGAACCTTCATACACTGTTGGTAGGAATGTAAATAGCTACAACCACTATGGAAACAATATGAAGGGTCCTTAAAAAATTAAGAATAGAAATACCATATGATCCAATAATTCCACTTGAGATGACTTACCCAAAGAAAGCAAAAACACTAATTCAAAAAAATATATGCCCACCTATGTTTCTTGCATCATTATTTACAATATCCAAGATATTGAAGCAATCTAAGTGTCCATTAATAGATGAGTGGATAAGGAAGATGTAATATATATATATATATATATACATATATATATGTATATATATATATACAATGGCATATTACACAGCCATTAAAAAGGATTAAGTAACACCATTTGAGACAACCTGGATGGACCTAGAGGGTATTATGCTAAGTGAAATAAGTCATACTGAGATTAAAAAGTACTGATAAATTTAACTATCAGCTATCTAAGAAAAAAATTGTTCTTTATAGAAAAACATAAGCATATATGTTGGCTAATTGGAATTAAAAACAACAAAGAAAAATTTAAAAAAATATATGAGCAAAGTAAAAATACAAATGGTAAAATGAGGAACATATTTTAATGTATATCAGAAAAATATATGATGTTATAATATAAAATGATATAATTCCTTTAAGCTGATTTCTTTTTCTTAGAGCTTCTTTAAAGCAGTGGAAAAAAAAAAGCCATGTCCCCAAAATGGAAAAATATGTTAGAAGAAATGAAATATATTCAACTTTACTAATAATAAGAGATGGGCAAAATAAAGTTATGAGGATCCTGTTTCATCTCTAAGATTAGCAAAGAAAAATACCTTTGATTCTAGGTTGCCAAGAATTTGGAGAAATAGAAAATCTCCCCGTATTTTCTAGTAGGTGGAAATTGGAAAAAATATGTATCAAGGTATTAAATGCATATACCTTTGATTTAGCACGTTCAAATTTAGGAATTTATCTTATAGATTTAATTGTCCATGTGCCAAATGTCATACATACTAGGATATAGGTTGTAGCACTTGTGTATGGCAAAAAAATTAGGAAAAAATATCTCTGTCGGGTACTGGTAATAGAAATCGTGGGGCATTTGTACAAAAGAATATTCTAGAGTCACTACAATGGAAGGGAAAACTGTTTGTACTAATATGAGAAAATCTGATTTAGCATAAAGTGAAAAAAACAAAGATGCACACAGTATACATAGTTGCTACAAGTAAATTTAAATATAATGAATATATCTGTTTTATCGGTCTCATGAAGAATACAGAATAAACTAGTAACTATGGTCACAACTGAGGTTGGACCTGGGTAGTTGACATGAGGCTTGCGAGGATGGCAAACTTTACATCATATATCCACTTCCATGCCTCTTCCATTTTGTAGAGTACATATTTTTACATATTTAGAAAAGAAGACATAAAATTACTAAAATTAAAACTAGTAATGCTCCCTTTTTTATGTATTATGACAGGATGGGAGCGTTTATGCTCCTTGAAATAGCATACCTCAATGCAATAAGAAGAGTCTGCTGATTACAACAGGGAACTAGAAACCATGATATGCATCCTAATCTTGTTTTTTTTTTTTTGTTTATTTGTTTTTTAAAGATTTTTTATTTATTTGACAGAGAAAAACACAGCCAAAGAGGGAACACAAGCAGGGGGAGTGAGAGAGGGAGAAGCAGGCCTCCCGCAGAGCAGGGAGCCCGATGTGGGGCTCGATCCCGGGTCTCCAGGATCATGACCTGAGCCAAAGGCAGTCGCTTAACCAACTGAGCCACCCAGGCGCCCCCCTAATCTTGTTTTAATTATGACCATTCAGGGACACCCTGAATCCCACATCGAGCTCTCTGCTCGGCGGGAAGCCTGCTTCTCCCCCTCTCATTCCCCCTGCTTGTGTTCCCCCTCTGGCTGTGTTTCTCTCTGTCAAATAAAAAAAAAAAAAATCTTAGTTATGACCATTCAGTATCCGAGTTTCTAATGTCTTTCCTTTTTTTTACTAAGATATAGTTGACATATGACATTATATTAGTTCTGCGTATATAACATAATGACTCAATATTTATATACACTGGGAAATGATCACCACAAGTCTAGTTACCATCCATCACCATGCAAATTTATGATTATTTTTCTTGTGAGGAAAACTTTTGAGATTACTCTCTTGGCAACTTTGAAATATGTACTACAATGTTATTGGGGTCATTTGTATGTCTTCTTTGAAGAAGTGTCTGTTTGAGTCCTCTGCCCATTTCTTGACTGGTTATTTGTTTTTTGGGTGTTGAGTTTGATAAGTTTTTTATAGAGCTTGGATATCAGCCCTTTATCTGTTATGTCATTTGCAAATATCTTCTCCCATTCCGTAGGTTGCCTTTTTTATTGTTGTTGATTGTTTCCTTTGCTGTGAAGAAGCTTTTTATCTTGATGAAGTCCCAGTAGTTCATTTTTGCTTTTGTTTCCCTTGCCTTTAGAGACATGTCCTGCAAGAAGTTCCTGTGTCCGAGGTCAGAGAGATTACTGCCTGTGTTCTCCTCTAGAATTTTGATGGATTCCTGCCTCACATTTAGGTGTTTCATTCATTTTGATTTTATCTTTGTGTATGATCTAAAAGAATGGTCCAGTTTCATTCTTCTGCTTGTGGCTGTCCAATTTTCCCAACACCATTTATTAAAGAGATATTTCTTCCACTGGATATTCTTTCCTGCTTTGTCAAAGATAGGTTGACCATAGAGTTGAGGGTCCATTTCTGGAGTCTCTGTTCTGTTCCATTGGTCTATGTGTCTGTTTTTGTGCCAGTACCATACTGTCTTGATGATTATAGCTTTGTAACACAGCTTGAAGACCAGAACTGTGATGCTTCCAGCTTTGGTTTTCTTCTTAAACATTCCTTTGGCTATTCAGGGTCTTTTCTGGTTCCATACAAATTTTAAGATTGTTTGTTCTAGCTCTGTGGAAAATGTTGATGGTATTTTGATAGGGATTGTATTGAATGTGTAGATATTCTGGGCAGCCTAGACATTTTAACAGTCTTTATTAACAGAGACATGAAAAAATGCCCCACATCACTTTCCATCAGGGAAATACAAACAAAAACCACAGTGAGATACCACCTTACACCAGTTAGAATGGCCAAAACTAACAAAACAGGAAACAACAAAAACTGGCAAGGATGTAGAGAAGGGGAGCCCTCTTACACTGTTGTTGGGAATGCAAGCTGATACAGCTACTCTGGAAAACAGTATGGAAGTTCCTCAAGAAGTTAAAAATAGAGTTACCCTATGACCCAGCAAATTGCACTACTGGGTATTTACCCCAAAGATACAGATACATTGAAAAGAAGGGGCACATGCATCCCAGTGTTCAGAGAAGCAGCCTGTAGGAGGAGCCAAGATGTCCTCCAAAAGAGGAATAGATAAAGAAGTTGTGCTTCATATATACAGTGGAATGTCACTCAGCCATCAGAAAGGATGAATACCTGCTTTTCACATTGACATGGATGAAACTGGAGGGCATTAGGCTAAGTGAAACAAATTCAAGAAAGACAATTATATGGTTTTAGTCATATATGGAATATAAGGAATAGTGCAGAGGATCATAGAGGAAGGGAAGGAAAACTAAATGGGAGGAAATCAAAGAGGGAGACAAACCATGAGAGACTCTTGACCGTGGGAAACAAACTGAGGCTTGTGGAAAGGGAGGTAGGTGGGGAACGAGGTTACTGGGTGGTGGGTATTAAGGAAGGCACGTGATGGGAAGAACACTGAGTATTACATGCAGCTAATGAATCATTGAACACTACATCAAAAACTAATGAGGTACTATATGTTGGCTAATTGAATTTAAATAAAATACTATTGATGATAGTCACCATTACTGATGATAGTACTAATGATGATAGTACATTACATCTACAATACTAATGATGATAGTACATTACATCTAATTTTTTTAATATTCGGTCACTTAGAAAGTTTGCTGGAATGCTCTCTAAGTTCCAACCCTGTGCTTATAAAGCGGGTGAATTAGAAGAAAATTGTTCTTCAGAATCAAAGATTTTTCTGGAATTCCAGATCGTGTTTCTGGACGAAGGGTGAGGGGTTTTTCACTTTAGTACATTGGTACATTTACTTGAACCTATTGGGCATCAGAGCAGTCTGAATCTCTGAAAGATTCTCATGAAAAAAAAAAATGGGCAAAGTCTAGGACTCCACCTGCCATCACTATCAGACATGTGGCACAATGCTCTTACCACTTGTATCTTTTTTTTTTTTTCTTTTAGAGAGGGAAGGTGAGGAGAGGGGCAGAGGGAGAGAAAGAGGACTCAATCTCACAACGCTGAGATCATGACCTGAGCTGAAATCAAAAGTCAGATACTTAACAAACTGAGCCACCCAGACGCCCCTGTCTTACTGCATGTAAGAGTGGATGATGGGAGAGAGGCACATGGCCTGAACCTCTTTGGAGAATGAGAACACTGAAAGAAACAGCTTGAAAGACATTTTGTAAACTCATAAATGTGTTTTACTGGCACTTTACTGTCCAAGTGTTACTCGAGACTCTTTCCTAAATATCCATCCTGTAAATTAAAGTTCTCTATAATTTCAGTTTTCCCTTTAAGACCTATGTTTTTGGTGCAATAAGACTGAATTTAAGGTATACTTCTCATGATGCAATTTTCAAATCAGCTTACAAGCAGGGTGCCATATTTATCACAGCCAAACCACAAAGCAAGTTCCATCATCTTATATTTTATGTAGTTCTTAATTTCTGTTCTCTTTTCTGTGTTTTTCAAAGCCCAGCAGATGCAAGGTGATTTTGGTTTTGGATTGTTTTTACTCCATGTCACAGTGGCTAAACTCTCCAGGTCTAGAATTCTGTAACCTGTCCCTACATAGCTATTATTTTTTAAAACATTCTGTTTTCTAACTGAACAAATTGCACTCACCATGTTTCTGAGCTGAAATTATTTCATGTTTGTACTTTTGTGTAAGGACTGATACATTTGCTGCTTTGTAGTTTTTCATTAAACTTTGAGCAGCAGGATGTTAAAGTAGAATCTTCCTGCCTGCACATTTCTTCTGTGCTCTAAAGATGAGTGCACCAAGTGTCAAATAACCACAATTTCTAAAACAACGTAACACGCCATTTTTTGGAGTTAAATTAAAAAAACATGAAAAGAAGTCATCTCTATTGAATTCTCATTAGCTTAAGTTTTAGAAACCTAAGTTTTTTTTTAAAGACTTTATTGCCTTATTTGACAGAGAGAGAGATCACAAGTAGGCAGAGAGGCAAGCAGAGAGAGAGGAGGAAGTAGGCTCCCTGCCAAGCAGAGTGCCCAATGCAGGCCTCGATCCCAGGACCCTGAGATCATGACCCGAGCCAAAGGCAGAGGCCTCAACCCACTGAGCCACCCAGGCACCCTAGAAACCTAAGTTTGAGAAACTATTTTAATCATTCTTCCTTTATCAGTAGTATGCTCTTGTTACTTAGACTTACAGAATACAAAACATTATCTTTCCTTGCATCATTTACAAATAATGTAATCTGGAAGAAAGTCTCCAAATTTATTTTTTCTTTATTGCTAAGTAATAAAAACCTCTTGTTAGAATTCCAAAAAATAACTAGTGAGGCTTAGACCCATCATCTCCAGAATGATATCTTTATAGCCTCATAAATAAAATGAAAAATAACAACAAAAAAAATAAGAGAAAAAGAGGGAGATTATTTGATCCAGTAGATGAAGAAGGAGTCTTTTTATTTGGGCTATAGTCATGTGCCTTCCCTTTCTCCTACATCAGAGTCTTGCTTCAGAAAGTACAGGGCCTCTATATTTAGCCCAGCTTGGGTTCAACCCATAAAAATGGCCAAGGTTAATTTCAGGACTCAAAAATATCTTTTTCAGAGTTGTCTGGGTGCTCAGTTAAATGCCCAACTCTTCATTTTGGTTCAGGTTGTGATCTCAGGGTTGTAACATTGACCCCCATGTCAGGCTTCATGCTCAGTGGGGAGTCTGCTTCTCTCCATCCGCCTCTCCAACCCACTCTCTCACCCTAAAAAAATAAATCTTTAAAAATATCTGTCTCAGATATTGTTGCATATATTCTTATTGATGTTTGAAATTAATTTTGTATTATCAATTAGCCATTAGATTTTGATACAGTGTCCAATGATTCATTAGTTGTTACATATATTTTTTACAGTAATAACAGAAATTGTATCTCTAAATATTATAAGGTTTTATCAAAATTAGCTCATAAAAACCTTGTCAAACACTAGATTTTTCTAGCTCCTCTTAAAGATAGCAATGGTCATGTGATTATGTTTCACATGAGATATAAGCAGATGTATGTGTATGTGACTGGAGAGTCTGGGCCATAGAATTATGCTCCTGGGCTCCACCAGTACATCTTTTCCCACCTACTATATCAGATTTGGCAGCAGTTGAGCTTTGACCTTGCAGATAAATGGGATTTCTTAGTGGAAACAGAATAACAAGATGGAAGGAACCCAAGTCCTTGAATAACCTTGTGGAACAAAGCTTCCACACATGCCTGGAGCGATAGAACAGTAATATGTCTTCTAAGCTGTAGTAGCAACCTCTGAAGTGATCTCTCTCTCCAGTGTCCTCACTTTACTCTTCCTCCTCCTGCCCTCAGAATGTGGAACTCAATACCATTCTGAGCATACCTAATAACCCTCAAATCCTATATCTGCCTTTGGAATAAATTACATGACTCAAGTCCCAACTGATCTATCAACCTCATCCTTAATGAGTCTACAGCTATAGTGAATTCCAGCTGATTCCCAGCATTTGCTCACTACCATTGTATATTTGCTCATTCCCTTCCCTCAGTCTAAAATACATTTCCTCCAATTTCTCTTTGCTGCAATCTGAGTCATCTTTCAAGACCCAGCAGTAATGGCACTTCCTCTGTGAAGCCATCTAAAATCCTTCTGGATATAATTAATTGTTGCTTTTGTAGCCAAGCAAATACTTTTTTTTTTAAGATTTTTATTTATTGAGAGAGAGAGTGAGCAAGAGAGCATGAGCAGGGAGAGGGAGAGGGAAAAGCAGACTCCCCACCGAGCAGGGAGCTCAACATGGGGCTCTATCCCAGGACCCTGGGATCATGACCTGAGCTCAAGGCAGATGCTTAACCAACTGAGCTACCCAGGGGCCTCTCGTGCACTTTACTTTTAACATTATTTTATCAGTAATCACTTCTTAATGGTAAAGTGTTTGTCCTTTGCATGATGCAGGTTAGCCAAGAATGAGAACTTTTCTTTGTTTTTAAATATACAAAAGCATGGAAATGCTAGTTTTGAAGGACTGGGAGGTGTATAATAATAACAAACAGGAAAAACATAAAGTAAAAGCTTTTTGTCAGCAAGCTTTGGTTGGGCTAATAACAAAATCTCAAATTTAAAATTTCCTTACCTGTAAATGAACTATTCTCAAAAAGTTTGATGACATGTATAAAAGATACTTTCAAAAGTGGAGATTAACAAAAATATACCTGTATAGATATTCTCTGTCTTGAACCAGATATCAGAGACAATAAAGAGAGGCCAAACTAGATAACTATTATTTTAATTTTGCAGATTGGATCTTTGGGTCAAGGGCAAACATACTCTTTCCAGTTAACATCACTGCCAGACATCAGATCTGTTCCTGGAGTAATAGGGTCAGGGCAAGCTGAGGAATGGCCAAGAAACTAAGATGATATATACTAGTAGTGCCTACAGTCACTATCAAAGATATATCATGAGACAAATTATACTCAATTCAGGGTAGAATGGAGGAAAAGTCACAGTCAACTGACCCTGTGCTGAAGGAAATAAACAAAGGGACATCAGGACCTCTCAGAAAGTGGCGTTAGTGATCCTTTTGTCTTTTCCACATTCACAAATATTTAATGCTGGCATCCAGAAGCTAGGTCACAGAAGAAGTTTCTAGCCTTCTGATATCAATCATACACATAGAAAAACCTCTCAAATTTTAATTTCTGTCCTTCTCCCCAAGCTCAAAAATACTAACTGCTGAACTAAGAGCTGTTATTCTTTCAAATTTATGCAGTAACAGTTTCTTTTTATTTCTTTTTATATAGATTTCCCCAGGCCCAGCAATATCAGAGTATTGGTTTTATAGTGTTTAACTTTCTCGCACAGTAGCTAGTGCCTCTTGCTCTTGTTCAAGAATATTATAAAGCTATAAATCTTGACTCTAAAATTATTTATTCCTTTATTCTCAGATTTTTATCAGCTGAATAATTGCATCAAATAGATTGATGGCCTAAAACTGCTTAAGGTCTGCATTTTCAGGAACCCCATGTGTATCAGGATATCATCAGTTTGGTGCTCCTTCTTCTTATGTTCCAGGATGCTAAATGGGACTCTTTCTATGAGGGGTCCACTAAGGCTCCCAGAAAGAGAAGACTAGGTGCCAAGTAACAACTAATCCAAAGCAAGGTGCCACACCAGCTTTGACAGAGCTAGGTTAAACTCAAGTCAGTAAACTATATCAATTAATGAAGAAAAGGCATTTGACAAAATCTAACACTCATGATAAAACTCACAAATGAGAATAATGAGTACTTCTTCAGCTTGCTAAAGAATAGGTACAAAAAATCTACAGCTAACACCATACTTAATGGTGAAAAACTAGATGTTTTCCCAGTAAAATCAGGAACAAGGCAATGATGTCTGCTTTTCTACACATCATACTAGAAGTCCCAGTAAATAAGACAAGAAAAATAAAGGAAAGATGTATAAATTGGGAAGAAAGAAATAAAGCTATCTTCCTTTGCAGATGAGATGATTACGTAAAAAATCTCAAAGAATCAACAACAACAAAAACTCCTGACACTAATAAATGATTATAGCAAGGGTGCAGAATACAAGGTTTACCCTACAAAAATCAATTGATTGCTTCTATATCAACATTGAACACTTTGAATTTGAAATTAATAACACAATACCATTTATATTAGCACCCCTGAAGATTAAATATTTAGGTTATAATCTGAAAAAAATCCACAAGATCTATATGAAGAAAATACCTCTGATGAAAGAAAACAAAATCTAAATAAATGGGGAAATAGTCCATGTGATGAATGGGAACACTCAATGTTGTCAAGCTCCCACTTCTAGAGGTTGATATAATCCCAGTAAAAATCCCAGCAAGTTATTTTGTGGATATTGACAATTTGATTCTAAAGTTCATGCAGAGAGGCAAAAGACCCAGAATAAACAAATATTGAAGGAGAAGAAAAAAGAAACTGAAACTACCCACCCTTAAGACTTGCTATGAAGTTACAGTAATCAAGACTGTATGGTCTTGACAAAGGAACAAAAGCAATTCAATGGATAAAGGATAATCTTTTCAATAATTGGTGCTGAAACAACTGGCCATTCACATAAGAGAGAAAAAAGAAAAAGAATATATACACATCTTACAATTTTCACAAAAATGAACTCAAAATGGGTCATAGACTCAAATGTAAAACATAAAATTAAAAAATTCCTAGAAGATAACATAAGGGAAAACCTACGTGACCTTAGGTTTGGTGATGACTTTTTGGATACATCAGCAAAAATCACAACCATAATAAAAAATTGATAAGTTGGACTTCACTAAAACTTAAAACTTCTGTTCTTCAAAAGACACCATTTGGAGAATGAAATGATAAGCCACACACTAGGAGAAAATATTTGCAGAATATATATATATATCTCATAAAGAACTGGTAACCAAAATATACAAATAATTCTTAAAACTTGAGAATAAGAAAACAACCCAATTTAAAAATGGCCAAAGATCTCAGCAGACACCTCACCAAAGATTCACAGATGTCAAACAAGCATACAAAAAGATGATCCACATCATATTCCATTAGAGAACTACACAGTAAAACAAACCATAGTAAGAGACCACTAAACACCTATGAAAATGGCTAAAATCAAAACACTGACAACAAACACTGTTAAAGATGTAAAGTGATAATATCTCCCATTTATTGCTGTGGGAATGCAAAACAGTACAGGCATTTTGGAAGACATTTTTGTAGTTTCTCTCCAACCTTAACATTCTCACCATCTGATCCAGAAATCATACTCTTAGTTATTTACCAAAATGAGTTGAAAACAGATATACAAAAAATCCTGCACACAGATATTGAAAGAAATTTTGTGCATAATTGCCAAAACTTACACACAAACAATATATGCTTCAGCAGGTGAACAGACAACCTGTGATACATCCAGTCGATGGAATGTTATTCAATGCTAAAAAGAAATGGGCTATCAGGACACAAAACACATGAGCAGACTTGACTATATATTGCTAAATGAAAAGAAACCCATACGAAAGGTTACATACTGTCTGTCATCCACCTATATGACATTCTGAAAAAGCAAAACAGTGAAAATACCAGTAGTTCCTAGGGGCTCAGAGGGAGGGAGAGAGGGCTGAATAGGTGGGGCACAGAAGATCTTTAAAATGAACTATTCTGTATGATACTATAATGGTCACTATATATTGGTCAAAATATATAGAATGTACAACACAAAGAGTGAACTCTAATATGGAATTTATCAACATTGAGTCATTTCTAATAATTATACGTGTTAATATAAAATGTAAATAATTGGGGAAAATTGGGAGGTGATGAGGGATTAAGGGATATGCAGAAACTTTACTTTTTGCTCATTGTTCTGTAAACCAAAAGCTGTTCTTAAAAAAATTTTAATAAAGTCTTTTAATTTAAAAAAATGTTTAGGGTATCAAAGACTAATTTCAATTCAATCAAGCTAACACTTATTACACTCTATTACTTTAGGAAAGTATTTTTTTTAAGTTTTATTTTAATTCCAGTTAGTTTACATACAGTGTTTTATTAGTTTCAGGGGTAAAATATTTCAAATAAAATAAAATAAAAATATATAAATATTATAAATAAAATAAAAATAAAATTCAGCCCTTCCATACCTCACCCAAGTTCTCATCCCTGCAAGTGACTCCTTAATCCCCATAATCTATTTAAAACATCCCAATAAGTCTTATTACAGAAGAATATGTTGGTAAGAGAAGAATTATAATCAAAATGTCTTCCTAGACTGACAGAACAAACTCCACAACTAAAGGAAGAGGACGCATCAAAGAAGATAGGAAGTGTGGAGATGTGGTTTAAGGGAGAAATGGATCATTAGCCCTGTGGAGGGGAGGGAGCCATGGTCATGGAGAAGGGTGAGAAAGAGATAGGAACGCACAGGGAAACTCACAAGGAGAACATTTCCCCAAAACCATTGGCTTGAAAAAAGAAAAGGGCTGAATTTCATGAGTTCTTGAAACCAGTGGGGCTTAAAGCCTAGGTGGGTACTGAGGGCACCTATTGCATGGAGCACTGGGTGTGGGGCATGGGCAATGAATCTTGGAACACTGAAAAAATAAAATAAATTTAAAGTCAAAAAAAAAAAAAAAAAAGAAGCCTAGAGTTTTAAAGGTCAGAGGCAGTGACTGGGATAGAAACTAGAGGACACTGTGCTGCTCCTGGAGAAAAGGGAGGCAAACAACCCAGAGGTGGACAGCAAGGAGATGGCTATCTGGGGGGATGCCTGGGGCACAAAATGGGGAATTATTTGTTCTTCTCTGAGTGTGTCCTTAAGAGGGAAATTTCCTGGAGATTTTTATCTGGAAACAAAAGAAATGGCTCATATTACTTTCCTCCCATTCCCCTCGCTGTAAAAGCATAAGTAATTCAGCACTGACACTGGCTGCCTAACTTGCTTACAGGAAGTTTGCTCCCCTCCCCTGGCCTGTACTCTGTTAGGACTGCCCTTCTCAGTCAAGTTTGCCACAGTCCCAGTGCAGCAGACCCCTCCCCCAGAAGGTCAGCACAAACCCCTGCCCACATCACATTTCCCCACCAGAATATTCTGGAGGGCCTCAGTTCTGGTGGAGTTGGTGTCAAGTCTCATTTCATAAGTGGATCAGAGCATACCTAGTTAAAATCAACACATTCAGGTCAGCAACCAAACACTGCCCATGCAGGCAAAGAGAACTGACTGGCCTGAAGCCAAAACACAACAGTAGAGTCCATGAGGCACATAACAGAGACACTCTGTGAAGTACCAGGCCATGGGCACTACTTGATCTCTTCTTCGTAAGGCCATTACTTTCAGGAGCAGAAGACTTTTCTAATATAGAGATGAAGGCAGAGACTTAGACAAAATGCAAAATGCCAAGGTGGAGGAATTTATCACAAATGTAAGAACAAGCTAAGACCACGGCCAGAGATCTAAGAAAAACAGATATAAGTAACATGCCTGAGAGAAAATTTAAAGCAACAATCAATATTCAATGGGGTTAAGAAAAGAATAAGAGATGTCACTGAGACCCTTACCACAGAGATGAAAGAGTTTAAAAGAATCAATCAAGGATAAAGAATGCAATAACAAGATTGGAAATAGGCTTGATGGCATGAACAGCAGGCTGGAAAAAACAGAGGTACAAATTAGTGACCAAGAAGACAAAATAATGGAAGATAATGAAGCTGAATGAAAGAGAGAAAAAAGAATTAGGCAACATAAGAATTGACTTAGGGAACTCAATGACTCCTTCAAATGTAATAACATTCATATTATAGAGTCCCAGAAGAAGAAAACAGAGAAAAGGGGGAAGAAATTTTATTTCAAGTAATAAGAGCAGAAAACTTCCCTAACCTGGGAAGTTTTCCTCAATCAGGAAAAAGACATTCCAAGTCCAGGAGGCACAGACGACTCCCATAAAAGTCAACAAAAGCAGGCCAACACCAAGATATATTATAATTAAATTTGCAAAACATAGTGATAAAGAAAAAAATCTTAGATTTTATTACTTTTTTTTTACTAGGGAAAACCCATCACAGTAGCAGATTTCTCAACAGAAATTTGGCAAGACAGAAGAGAGTAGCATGATATATTTAAAGTGCTAAGTGGAGGGCACTGGGTGGTTCAGTTAATTAAGTGTCTGCCTTTGGGCTCAGGTCATGGTCCTGGGGTCCTGGGGTAGAGCCTGCTTCTCCCTCTTCCTCTGCCTTCCCCACCCCCCACTGACACTCACTTTTCTCTCTCTCATGCTCTCATGCTCTCTCTAAAATAAATAAATAAAATCTTAAAAAATATATAGTGCTAAATGGGAAAAATCTGCAGCCAAGAATATAAGATATCCAGGAAGACTATCATTCAGAATGGGAGAGATAAAGAGTTTCCCAGACAAACAAAAACTAAAGGAGTTTATGACCATTAAACCAGCCTTGCAACAAATATTAAAGGGGACTCTTTGAATGCAAAGGAGAGACCAAAAGTGACAAAGATAAGAAAGGATTAGAGAAAATCTCCTGAAACAATGACAAAACAAGTAATAAAATGACAATAAATACATATCTATCAATAAATACTTTGAATATAAATGAACAAAATATTCCAGGATAAAAAAGCAAAACCCAACCAAATGCTCCCTACAAAAGACTCATTTTAGACTTAACGGCACCTGGAGGTTGAAAGTGAGAGGATGGAGAAACATTTATCATGTGGATAAGTGACACTAAAGGGATGTCAAAAGAAAGCCAGAGTAGCAATATTTAAATCAGACGAACTAGATTTTTTAAAAAGACTGTAACAAGAGACAAAGAAAGCACTATATAATCATAAACCAAACAAAACAAGAAGATATAGCTATTATAATATTTATGCACCCAAGACGAGAGTACCCAAATATATAAAACAATAACAAACATAAAGGAACTAATTGATAATAACACAATAATAGTAGGAGACTATAACACCCCACTTACAATAATGGACAGAAAATCTGAGCAAGAAATCTAAAGGAAACAATGGCTTTGAATGAAACACTGGACTGGCAGGACTTCACAGGTATATTCAGAACATTCCATCAGAAAACAGCAGAATACACGTTCTTTTCAAGTATACATAGAACACTCCCCAGAATAGATCACATATTAGGTCACAAAACAGGCCACAACAAAAACAAAAAGACTGAGATCATACTATGCACCTTTTGTGACCACAATGAAATGAAACTTCAAGTCAACTACAAGAAAAAAATTTGGAAAGACAACAAATACATGGAGGTTAAATGACGTGCTACTGAACAATGAATGTATCAACCAGGAAATCAAAGAAGAAATAAAAAAAATACATGGAAAGAAATGAAAGTGAAAACAGGATGTTCTAAACCCTTTGGGAGGCAGCAAAAGTGGTCATAAGAGGGAAGCATATAGAAATACAGGCCTTTCTCAAGAAGCAAGAAAAATCTAAAACAAACTATCTAACCTTACAATTAAAGGAGATAGAAAAAGGCAACAAATAAAGCCTAAACCAACATAAGGAAGGAAATAATAAAGGTTATAGCAAAAACTAAAAAAATAATAGAACAGATCAATAAAAGCAGAAGCTAGTTCTTTGAAAAATTAATAAAATTGATGAACCTCTAGTGAGACTTACCAAAGAGAGAGAGAAAGATAAAGATCCCAAATAAAATCACAAATGAGAGAGGAGAAATAACAAACAACCCCAGAGAAATACAACTATAAGAGAATGTTATGAAAAACTATATGCCAACAAATTAGACAACCTGGAAGAAATGAATAAATTCCTAGAAACAATAAAACAAAATTTTAAAAAAGAAAGAAACATATAAACTACCAAAACTGAAACAGGAAGAAATACAAACTTGGACGACCAATAACCTGCAAAAAGACTGACTTAGTAATCAAAAAACTCCCAACAAATGAAAGTCCAGAGCCAGATGACTTCCCAGGAAAATTCTACCAAACATTTAAAGAAGAGTTAATACCCATTCTTCTCAAACTATTCCAAAAAATAGGAAAGGAAAACTTCCAAAATCATTCTATAAGGCCAGCATTACCCTGATTCCAAAAATAGACAATGACCCCCACTAAAAAAGAGAATTATAGGCCAATATCCCTGATGAACATGGATGGAAAAATTCTCAACAAAATACTAGCAAATTGAATCCAACAATATATTTTTAAAAAATCACTCACCACAATCAAGTTAGATTTATTCTGAGTTGCAAGGGTGGTTCAGTATTTGCAAATCAATCAATGTGATGCACCACATTAAGAAAGAATAAAAGCCATGTGATCATTTTAATAAATACAGAAAAAGCATTGACAAAGTACAACATAGATTCACGATAAAAACCCTCAACAAAGTAGGTTTAGAGGAAGCATTCCTCAACATAATAAAGATCATATATGAAAAATTCTTCAGTGGGGAAAAACTGACAGCTTTTCTTCTATGGTCAGGAATAAGGAAAGGATGTCCACTCTCACCACTGTTAATTAACATAGTAATGGAAGTCCTAGCCTCTACAATCAGACAACAAAAAGAAATAAAAATCATCCAAGTAGGCAAGGAAGAAGTCAAACTTTCACTCTGTAGATTACATGATACTCTATATAGAAAACCCTAAAGACTCCACCAATAAACTGCTAAAATTGACACATGAATTCAGTAAAATTGCAGGATACAAAATCAACATATAGAAATCTGTTGCATTTCTTTATGTCAGTAATGAAGCAGCAAAAATAAATTAAGGACTTGATCCCATTTACAATTGCACCAAAAACAATAAGCTACCTGGGAATAAAATGTAATCAAAGAGGTGAAAGACCTGTACTCTGAAAATTATAAAACATTGACGAAAGAAATTGAGGATAACACAATGAAATGGAAAGACATTCCATGTTCATAGATTGAAAGAACAGATATTATTAAAATGTCTATACTGCTCAAAGCAAGATACACATTTCTGCAATCCCTATCAAAATACCAACAGCATTTCTCAGAGCTAGAACAAACAATCTTAATTTGTGTGGAACCACAAAAGACCCCAAATAACCAAAACAGCCTTGAAGGGGTGGGGGAAGAAAAACAAAGCGGGAGATATCACAATTTCAGATTTCAGGTTATATTACAAAGTTATAGTAATCAAAACAGTATGGTACTGGCACAAAAATAAACACGTAGGTCAATGGAACAGAACAGAGTCCATAAATATACCCACCACTATATGGTCAATTAATCTTTGACAATGGAAGCAAGAATATGCAATGGAAAAAAAAAAGTCTTTTCAACAAATGCTGTTGTGGGGCACTTGGGTGGCTCAGTTATTAAGCATCTGCTTTCGGCTCAAGTTATGATTCCAGGGTCCTGGGATTGAGCCCCCGCATTGGGCTCCCTGCTCATCAGGAAGCCTGCTTCTCCCACTCCCCTCACTTGTGTTCCCTCTCTTGCTGTCTCTCTGTGCATCAAATAAAATCTTTAAAACAAACAAATAAACAAAAAAAACACAAATGGTATTGATAAAATTGGACAGCTATATGCAGAAGAATGAAATGATCACTTCCTTACACCACATATAAAAATAAACTCAAAATGGATTAAAGACCTAAATGTGAGACCTGAAACTATAAAAATCCTAGAAGAGAGCACAGACAGTAATTTCTCAGACATTGGCCATAACAACATTTTTCTAGGTATGTCTCCTGAAACAAAGGAAAAAAATACAAAATAAATTGAGACTTCATCAATATAAGAAGCTTCTGCACAGCAAAAGAAACAACCAACATAACTACAACAATGGGAGAAGATATTTGCAAATGACATATAGGATAAAGGATTAGTATCCAAAATACATAAAGAACTGATACGATTCAACACCCCAAAGAAGAAATAATTCAATTAAAAATGGACAGATGTGAACAGATATTTCTCCAGAAAAGACATACAGATGACCATTAGACACATGAAAATATGCTCAACATCACTTATCATCAGAGAAATACATATCTAAACCACAACGAAATATCACCTCGCAGCTGTCAGAATAGCTAAAATCAAAAATTCAAAAAACAAGTGTTGATGAGGATGTGGAGAAAAAGGAACCCTCTTGCACTGTTGGTGGGAATGCAAACTGGTGCAGCTACTCTGGAAGATAGTAGAGAGGTTCCTCAAAAAATTAAAAATAGAGCTACCCTAAGATCCAATAATTGTACGACTGGGCATTTATCCAAAGATTACAAAAACACTAATAGGGATATATGCAGCCCTGTTTATTGCAGCATTATTTGTAATAACCAAACTATGGAAGTAGCCCAAGTGTCTGCCAATAGATGAATGGATAAAGAAAGGGTGGTATATACATAGAATGAATGGAATATTTTTCAGCCATAAAAAAAGAATGAAATCTTGCCATTTTCAACAACATGGATGGATCTAGAGAGTAAAAAGCTAAGCAAAATAACTAGTCAGAGAAAGACAAACATCATATAAATTGAAGAACTGAATTCTTCATTTATCTTTTTAAAGGATTTCTTTTTTTTCTTTTTAATATTTTATTTATTTGAGAGAGAGAGATCACAAGTAGGCAGAGAGGCAGGCAGAGAGAGAGGAGGAAGCAGGCTCCCTGCTGAGCAGAGAGCCCGATGTGGGCCTCCATCTCAGGACCCTGAGATCATGACCTGAGCTGAAGGCAGAGGCTTAACCCTCTGAGCCACCCAGGTACCCTGAATCCCTCATTTAAAACATTATTCAACTCATAACTGGAAAATGATTGCAGAGACTGGCTTTGGTGCTTTGCACTACAAACCATGTTTTGTATCTGCTACTTAACATATGCTGGTGCTGAAGACCTCAAGATGTGATTCCATATGTGGTTTCTCTCCCTACAACTTCACATCATGATAGACAGCAGTAGGAAAATTCATGCAAGTCATTATTACTATACTGTGACAGGTAGTAAAGAATTAACTATTTATGAAAGTAAGCGTAAATCAAAATTTGTACATATCCCGCTAGACCCAAATTAAATGCATCTTAACCTCAACTATCCTTAGCAAATACCCAAAAATTTCATAACAAATTTCATGTCATATGACACAAGGAAAAATGAGACTAAGAGGAGCTGAGAGGGAAAGAGGTAGCAGTATACATCACTGTAGGTTATATAACTTTCTTTTTAAAAAGATAACAGCTTTATTGAAATATAGATTACATACATACAATTCACAAACTCAAAAGGTACAATTCAGTGGTTTTTGGTATATGCATAAAGTTGTTGCAACCATCACTAAATCAATTACATTCTCACCACTCCAAAAAGAAACCCAGTATCCATTAGCAGTATTTCTGCTCAATCCCCAGCCCTACGTAACCAACTAACCCGCTTTCCATCTCTATGGATTTGCCTGCCCTGGAAATTTTATATTAATGGAATTTAATGGGTCTTTTGTGACTGGCTTCATTTCTCAAGGGTATATACTTGGGAGTAGAATTGCTGGACCATATGATAACTCTTATGTTTAAACTTTTGAGGAACTGCCAAATTGGCTGGTCCATTTTACATCCCCTACCAGCAGTGTAGGAGAATTTTGATTTCTCCATCCTGGCCAACACTTTTTATTATCTGTCATTTTGTTTATACCTATCTTTGTGGCTATGAAATAGTACCTCATTGTGATTTTGATTTGCATTTCCCTCTTAAGTAATGACTTTGAGCATATTTTCATGTATGTTAGCATTTATATATCTTCTTTGAAATAATGTCTGTTCTTTTTATATGCTAGGTAAAAGTATCAAGCGAGATTTGGATGATGCAAGTAGAGACAATGCAGTTATTCTCATGCAACTGTGGCTTGATGCAGTGGTGGTCAGATGTGATGTTTCAGCAAACCTGTCCAGGATCACTTGGACACTAGGTGGCAGAGGTATTCAGACTTCTCCACAAACAACAGGTTTCCTACACTTCACCAATGCTTCAGGCTGCAGTAGTTAGTAATTATACCTCCTTTCTCCCCTGACTCTCCTCTTTCCAGATTTTCATGCTCCAACACCCATTTATCATTAAAGTTGGTTCTTAGTATCCACATAATTCCTACATAAAAGAAATTCTCTCTGTAATGCTTGGTGGTGGCTCTGTTTTCTTGACTGAATCCAGACTGATCACCCAGCAATGTATGAAAAATTAAAATTCCAATAGTAAGTAATTTCATCATTTAAAGTTATCACTGCCCTGTGCCCCTACATTGTTCACACAGTATGAACATTGGACAAAAACAGATAAGTCATTTGATTACAATATTGTGTCTATATTTATATTTATATATATATTTATTTAACTCATTTTTATTTAACATAGAAGTAATATTCTACAGTAAGATCATTGTATATATTCTAATCTTAATTAGATACTTGATAAGAGGGTGTGAAAATGAGAGAGAAATTAAGCCAAAGATTAATAATTACACAAAGGATTAAACATTATTATAAATTTTGTATCCTGAAAACAATCAGAAAGAGCATTTACTTATCAAGTTGAGAAAAATGTCTTTTTTATTTGTTAACCACAAGAGGTACTAATTTTTAAATGCTAATAATGACCATAATGATGTGATAAGACTTTTATACACATTATCTCAATTAATTCTTGCAAATCACTATGAATTGGGTATTAACATACCCATTGAGAAAATGGTGAAATAATGCATGAGAACAAATAAAGCTGATTGAGGAGACAAATAGGTTTACATAGTCGGTACTTCTCTCAAGTATTTTTTTTTCCTCCACATTTCCTAATTTGACAGAGTTGGAAACAAAGCAGATTAGATGCCTTCTTACTCCTCATTTTGGCCTCCAGAACATTCATTCTCTTTCTTTAACCCTTTATTCCTCCCAACCCCAAAAGAACACAAAACGACAAACAATAAGAACAAAATATACCAAGTGTCTTTAAACACAAGTCATTAGACTCTACCACTTACTACTCCTTATTCCAGGCATGCTGGATCTCCCCATTCTTTCCTTCACTGAAGATTTTAGCACCAGCTGTTCCCTTTTCACCACTGCCATTGCAAATTTTGGGGCTTGGGGAACTATTACACAAACATCTAATACCCTGAAATTTCAGTTCCTATACCTCCTCATATTCAAGTCTTTTCCATGATTTTATCTTATCCACATTTTCTTACCAGTAATTTCAACTTCTCCATCTTCTCAGTATTGAGTATCCCATGTAATCAGCTCCTTTCAAGACCTCCTTTATATTCCTTCATCAAATGATCAATTTTCTGGTTATTTTCTGTTATATACTCTGTTTTGCTCTATTCCACACTAAGAAAATATAGTCTTCCAATTCATCATCATACATCCCACAATTTGTAGCCTTTTTAAATCTTTCAATAATATTTTATATTTTGAAGCATATACTCTTTGTACATTTTGTTAGAGTTATTCTTGAATGTTTTTAAATAACTTTTTGAAGCATAAACATACATATTAAAATATACATATACATAATATAAATTAATATATGAATAAAAATTACTAAAATAATGAAATTAAACCAAGAAGGCTTATACAGTGAAAGCTATAAAACCCGGCTGAAAGAAATTAAAGAAGACACAAATAATGAAAAGGCATCCCATGTTCATGGATTATACGACTTAATATTGTTAAAATGTCCATTCTATTCTATACAAACTACAGATTCAATGCAATTCCTATCAAAATCCCAATAACATTTTTTGAAGAAACATAAAAAGCATCCTAAAATTCATATGGACTTTTAAGGAACTCTGAATAGTCCCAACAGTCTTGAAAAAGATGAATAAAGTTGGAGGCTGCACACTTCCTTATTTCAAAATATATTACAATGCTACAGTAATTTAAGCAGTCAGGTACTGGCATAAAGATAGACATATACATGGTTCAGAAATAAAGTCTCACATATGTGGTCAAATGATCTTTAACAAGCTTATCAAGACCACATAATGGGGAAAGGACAGTCTCTTCAATAAAGGTGTTGGAAGAACACATAGAAAAGAACGAATTTGGATCTTTAAAATATATATAAAAATTAACTCAGAATGCATTAAAGAACTAAACATAAGATATAAAACTTCTTTAAAAAATAAAAAAAAAAGTATTTATTTGAGAGAGAATGTGGGAGTGGAGGGGTTAATCACAGGGAGAGGGAAAAGCAGACTCCATGTTGAGTAGGGAGTCAGACCTAGAGCTTGATCTCAGGACCCTGAGATCAGGACCTGAGTCGAAGGCAGACACTTAACTGAGCCACCCAGGCACCCCTATAAAACTTTTAGAAGAAAGCATAGAGAAAAGCTTCATGACATTGGATTTGGCAATGAGTTCTTGGAGATGACAACAACAAATCACAGAAACAAAAGCAAAAACAGAAAAACAGGACTATATCAAATTTTAAAACTTCTGTGCATTAAAGGAAACAGCTTTGATGTGATGAGTACTGGGTTTTATATGAAACTGATGAATTATTGAATGTTGGATAATTGAATTTGAATTAAAAAAAAACAAATAATCTGTTTTAAAACAAACAAGCAAACAAAAGAAATAACCAATAGAATGAAAAAGCAATGTAGAGAATGGGAAAAAATATTTGAAAATCATATATCTGCTGGGGACAAATATCTAGACTATATAAAGAACTTCTACAATTCACAACAAGAAATAAATAACCCAGTTTATAAAATGTTCAAAGGAGTTGCATAGACATTTCATTAAAGAAGAAACAAATAGCCAACAAGCATATGACAAAATGCTTAATATCACTAATCATTAGAAAAATGTAAATCAAAAATATAATGAGAATTATCTCACACATATTGGGATGGCCACTATAAAAAAAATAAAATAACAAATAATGGTGGACATATGGAGAAACTGGAACTCTTGTATAATGTAAATAGAAATAAAAAATGGGGACACCTGGGGTGAGTCAGTTGGTTAAGTGTCCAACTCTTGATTTTGGCTCAGGTCATGATCCCAGAGTTGTGAGATCGAGCCTCATGTCAGTCTCCATGCAGAGCATGGATTTTCTTAAGATTCTCTCTCTCTCTCCCTCTCCCTCTGCCCCTCCCTGTAACAGACGCATGTTCCCTCTCTCAAAAAAAAAAAATGCAGTTTCTATGGAAAACTGTAAGGTGGATCCTCAAAAAATTAGAAATAGAGCATCTAAAATAACTGAGAGCAAAACCTTGAAGAGATATTTGCACAGCCACATTTATTGTAACATTGTTCACAATAGTCAAGATGTAGAAACAACCCATATGTCTGTGTGGACAGATGAATGGATAAAGAAAATGTTGTGTATATATACAATGAAATGTTATACAGTCTTAAAAAGGAAAACTGTCACATGTTAAAACAAGAACCAACTATGACAACATTAAGTGAAATAATCAATTACAAAAGACAAATACTTTATGATTTCACCTCTATGAGATATCCAAGTCAGTCACCTCACAGACACAGAAAGCACAAATGGTATCGCTCCAAGGACTGGAGTAAGAAGAGAATGGGATACACGTAAGCGCTCTCTCTCTCTCTCTCTCTCTCTCTCTCTCTCTCTCTCTCCTCTAAACACACACACACACACACACACACACACACACACTCACACACACACACCCTGAAAGTTGTTTTTTCTAACTTCCTGGTCTTGCCTCCTAGTGTATATGAGACTCAGTGACCCCAACTAAATAAATGAATTCCTGCTATTGAGTACCCTAAAATGTTCTGCTTGAAGTTCTCCATGTGTAAAGCAGCTTAATATAAAAGCATTTTATACCTGTAATTCTGGGTAACATTTGAAACCATTAAGCATATATTCATACATAAATTTTAAATTTAATAATACTAACACACAAATTAATTTGATTTGTGTCTGTCTTTTAGAATAAATATTCTAGAGGCTGCAACTCCAAGTACACTGGAAAGTGAGGAAATATAGATAGCTTCTTCATACCCAGTGTTTAAAAAAAAGTCCCTAGAACAAGACTGACATAGAAACAAAATGCACAAAAATTGCACGCAACTCATTGTATTACACAGGAAGGAGCTTTTTCCTAACATGTGGCCTATTTCTGAGAAACCAAGTGCTTGTTTCTGCTTTCATTTTCAACTGACCTGTGTTCAATAAAAATCGTTTCAAGTTGTCCTTAACTGAGATAAGAAATCCGTTACTTGAGAACCAGAGACTTTTATTTGATAAAAGGACTAATCAGACAGTCATAAAGGGAAAGATATACAATACCAGAGTGTTCCAGGCCACTTTTGCAAATATAGAGGCATGGATGAATTTAATTTGACCTTTCTCTTTTAATACATTGACTTATTATTTAAAGAAATCTCAATTGTCTTTGTGGCCTACTGAACTCTTATTTGAAAAACATCTTAAAATATCCGTTAGTTAACATATAGTGTTTCAAGTGTACAAATAAAAACTTTAAAAAACATTCCAGATAAATAAAAACTGAGAATTTTTTGCCAGCAGACTAGCAGACAAGAAATAGTGAAATTCTTCAGAAAAAGTGAACCCAGATAATAATATGAATGCACATAAAAAGGAACAAGCACTAGTAAATAATTAAAAGACAGTGGAGCGCCTGGGTGGCTCAGTTGGTTAAGCGACTGCCTTCGGCTCAGGTCATGATCCTGGAGAGGAGTCCCACATCGGGCTCCCTGCTCAGCGGGAAGCCTGCTTCTCCCTCTCTCACTCCCCCTGCTTGTGTTCCCTCTCTGGCTGTATTTCCCTCTGTCAAACAAATAAAATCTTTAAAATAATAATAATAATAATAATAATAATAATAATTAAAAGACAGTATAAATCATTTTCTTTTTTTAAATTTATTTTATTTTTTCAGTGTTCCAAGATTGTTTATGCCCCACACCCAGTGCTCCATACAATACATGCCCTCGGTACCCACCACCAGGCTCTTCCATCCCCCCACCCGCTCCCCTCCAAGACCCTCAGTCTGTTTCTGAGTCCAAAGTCTCTCATGTTTCATTTCCCTCTCCCCGAATTACCCTACTTCCCATTTCCTTTTTCTCCTACTGTCCTCCATATTACCTCTTATGCACCACATGTAAGTGAAACCGTGTGATACTTGACTTTCTCTACTTGGCTTATTTCACTCAGCATAATCTCTTCCAATCCATCCCATGTTGCTACAGAAATTGGATATTCATCCTTTCTGATGGAGGTGTAGTATTCCATTGTATATATGGACCACATCTTCTTTATCCATTCATCTGTTGATGGGCACCTTGGCTCTTTCCACAGTTTGGCAATTGTGGCCATTGCTGCGATGAACATTGGGGTACATATGGCCCTTCTTTTCACTACATCTGTATCTTAACTGATTTTAAAAAATACATACATAAACAAATAAAATCTTTGAACTGTATTTTACGGTCTGTAAAATGTAAATGATAATACCTACATCATAAGCATGTACTAAAAAATGAATTAAATTTAATTAATAACACCTATAAGGAATTAGCACAATGTCTACCATATAGTAGGCACCAAATACATTTTACTTATTATAACATTATCTCAGGCTTCAATGCCTCAACAAAACCTATATACTATGAGATAAAAATGTGGTAAAAATTATATAAATATATATTTTTCAGCAATAATTAAAAATTATCTATTGAAACAGCATGATATTATCTACCTCTCAGTGTAGCTTAGATTTTAAAAAGCTATGATTCCACCTGTTTGGGAGGATGCGAAAAGCACCTACTTTATATACATGTTTGGAGAGTAGGAAAGTATAAACATTTCCAGAAGCAGATTTTATAGTATGTCTCAAAAGTCTCTAAAAAGAGCATAATCTTTCACCAATGTGTTCACTTTCACAACTGGATCCACTCAATCAGAAATACTTACTGAAGGCCTATTATGTGTCAGGCACTTTTCTGACAGATTCTGAAATCAAAAAGAAACAAAAATCGCTGCCTTCATGGAGGTAACATTCTAGCAAGCAATAAAAATATAAACTATCCAGAGTATCAGATGGCAATTACTATGCAGAAAAGTCAAGCAGGAATAGGGGAGAGAAAGCGCTGGCAATTTGAAGTAAACCAATTTTATATAGCGTGTCCGGAACACCATTAGTGAAGTGACTTTTCAGCAAAGAACTAAAACTGTAAAGGGAGTAGATCACTTGGATATATGCAGAAACAGCATAAGTTGCAGGGGAAACAGAAAGTACAAAGTCCCTAGGGAAAGATCATGCTCAGCATGTTTGTGAGAGGCCAGGAGAGAGAAGTTATAGGGGAGAAACCCTAAGCCCATAACCCCTGTAGTCTCTTGTGAGGACATGGTTTTTTATAGATACTAAAACAAGATGCTCTCAGCCTGAGATGGTTCAGGCTTTCTCTGAACTGTCTGCTACAGCCAGAGCTGGCATCAGAGGGGAGATTAAGAAGATTTGAGTCAATGCCCCAGTAGCCTCTGAAGTGGTTCACTCCTGGCACCACTCTGATCACTGTGGCTTACATTAAATTAAATCCATCAGTGTATCTTCAAGTTGGTGACTAGGTACAATTCTATAAGGATTTAATGCGCATAACTTTGTACATACTATGGACTTTAACTCTTGCAACTTGTCATAGACCATAATTGATGTTCATCATGTCCCTCCCCCATGACCCATTTTAGGTTTTCCTTGTTATAGCCAAAAGCAGGCATCCTGCTTTAGCTATTTAACAAAGTTGAGCTGTGTGCCTAAAACACTCTTAATACAAAGCAAGATTAACCCAAAGAGAAAATGTAACTGGATAGATACTTAGGGATTTAATAACTTCAGGTACTAGGAGATCAGCTAATCCTCTGATAAAAAAGGTAATAAGCTCCTGTGGGACAGCACATTCTACTTATTTATCAATGTTTATAAAGAGTGCATGCAGTCCTTTGTCTTTACTTTTTATATGGCTACATTGTTATATGACATACTCATACTAATGCTCACAAATATTGTCCGATAGCAAGTTATAATCACCCAGAATATATTTCACTGTGTTAAATAAAGTCACAGATAAGTTATTGCAGTTGGGGGGAAAAAACACAAATTTCTCATGGTTTTCTATAATAATTTAAATGCACAATACTGCCAGTTGATCAGTATTTGCTAAAATCGTGGAAAACCTACAATAATGGAATAGCATTTGGACTCTACATAACACTTGACTTCATATATGCTTTCCTTTTATACGGATTAATTCATCATAATCTATTTGGGATACCGATACTGAATTTTTTGTCTTTTTAAATTTAAACATTTTTCCAAGTAGTCCTGTAAAGTGGATTAAGTCCAGCAAATAGTTTGAAGATTTCCATCACATTTAAAGAATGTCACCCTTCATCATGATGTCCAGTAGCACAAACCTCATTCTAAATGTAATAATTGCAACAATTCATTCAAAATAATAGCGAGGTTTCTTCAAGACATTAGTAAATACTTCTATATTTGATTTACATTGAATTCAAGTAAATTCAAAGCTTTTTATGTTCTATGGAGTCTTCATCAGATTTCAAGCCTTCTTTTCTTTACTCCTTTTGGAAACTACATGTCATAAGTATTGTCTGTCCTGGTGACAATTATTCACTAACTGAACAAGATACACAAACTTTTAGTTCTGGAATAGGCTAGCTATGATCTCATAGTAGTTTAAATAATTTTTAAAATTTGAATATTGTTTATTAGCTCAGGGACAAGTATAGGCCTAAATAGTCCCAGGAGAGTAACTCCAATCCCTCATCTAAAAAGCTTAAAGAATGGCACCAAAGGATGTCTCAGTTTTGATTCAAACTTCCATCATTTCATAATAAAGGAGACAGATACATGGATAAGAGACATCAACTACTCATTTCTTCTAGCTACATATCTATTGAACATTTGCAATGACTGGTCTAAATGTCTGTTCAGACGTTCGATGGTCCCTTCCAAGAGGAGGTTAGAGGCAGAATTCCAGCTTTTTACAACAGCAAGCATCAAAAAAGTACATGACCTAAGGAAATAATAAGGTTCTGTAAGATCATGGGTTTTTTTTAGGAAGTACACACTAGATTATTTAGGAGTAAAGAGGCATTATGTCTATAACTAACTCTCAAATAGTTCAGAGAGAGAAGAAAAGTATATGTGGTAAAACAACCTTTGGGTAATTGGGTAAATTTCTTCTTTCTTTTACCAGGTCGAGGAGGAATTTTATCAGTAATTCAATCTCTTTACTTATCTACTTTAGTGCATTCAGATTGAGCGCTTTCTTCCTGAGACAGTTTAAGTAGTTTGTCTTTCTAGGTCCTCGGTCCATTTTTCTTTTCTTCTTTTAAAGATTATTTATTTATTTATTTAGTGAGTTTGAGCATGAGTGAGCAGGGACAGGAGCAGAGGGAGGGGGACAAGCAAAAGCAGAGATGGATGCAGGGCTCAATCTCACAATCCTGAGATCATGATCTGAGCGAAAATCACAGAGTGCGCACATGCACGCACACACACAAGTGAGGGAAGGGGCAAAGAAGGGGCTCCATGCTCAGTGCAGAGCCCAATGCAGGGTTCCATCTCAGGACTACAAGATCATGACTTGAGCCAAAACCAAGAGTCAGACACTTAACTGACTGAGCCACCCAGGCGTCCCACAGATATTTTAAATAGTTCAAATTATTTGACAGAAGAATGATACTTCTCAAAAAGAAATAAGTTAAAATATTTTAAAGTAGCTTTAATAATGATGAAACTCAATATTAAAAAGGATGGGAAGAGTTTAAAAAAATTATTTTATAAAATATGAGTAAGAGACAACATATCTGTATTACAAATATGTGTAATATGGAATTTTAAACCTGTGTGGTGAAATTAACAAGTAAATGCTTTATATAGGTATTTTACTATTTTTTCTATGCTTCAAAAAGTTTATATATTCAAATGGGCAAAAGTGTGTGGCTTCTCTCATAGTTGGGGTCATTTTGTTTTTAGTCACATAATAGCCATTGAACTTCTACTTTATGCCAAGCCCTATTGTAGGTGCTGTGAATACATGAGTTACCTGCTTTTATGAATTTGAATTTCAGGTAGTCATAAGGGGGAAAAATATCAAGGTGATGTGATGGAGACTGGCAAAGGGCTCATGGAAGACCAATAGACTAGAAGGGGATCAATCTTGCCAAGATTGAGGATAAGAAAGTTTCACACTTGCAAAATTGCTGTTCCCAAGCTGTTAAGGCAAGAAGAAACTAGGTGTGTACCAGCAATGGAAAGACCCAGAGAAGTCATACTTTTCAAATCAAATTGAAGTGTTACTTACTCAGAGACATTTGGAAAGATAATGCAAAAAGGGACAAGAAAAGAAAGTGTTCATTTACTAAATATCTTATACTGGCTTCTAGGTGTAGAGAAATATCTTGGATCAGCAGAGAACCCGATAAATCTCTCCTTTTCTCATTTTTATTCCTTCCTTTCAAAAACAATGGGGAAGAAGAGGAAAAACTGGAGTTTAAAGGTAAAAATAGTTTAAAATTTGATTCCCATGCTTATGACTCGCTTAGTGAATTGGACAGGCATATAATTTACCCTCCTTCAAGCCTCCTTCTTTTCACTGTAAGATGAAGACAATGTCACTTATTCTGAATGATTGTTATCAGGAATGAACTAGACATGTAACCCACATAAAAAAAAAAAAAAAACAAGAGATAAAGCTGTTACTTCTATTGCTATTCACTCAGATTTCAGTACAGTGAAGTAGCTTAACAAGATGGAACAAGGATGATTCAGTTCACATTACTTATAGTGCTGTGATTTGGATTAAGACGTTCAAACTTTCTGTGCCTCAGTTTCTATAAAATCGTGGGGTGAAGTTTAGCATGAGATATGTTATGAAACCCATGTATAGCAATCAGCATAGAGCCTGGAACATGTCTGTAGTATATAAAGATCCTTCCTAGCTGCGCACTGAGGATTAGTGCAGATGCTAGTTGTTTGTGAGTGTGTGAGACATGTCCTTTTCCTTGATTACTGTATAATAAATGAGAAGGCAGGTCCACTATAAGTGTGTTCATTATTTAAGGAAATTAGACCTAAAACTTTACATGATTGCTTCCTCATTCTGGGTTTCTCAAACTGAACCCCTACTCAGAGATTCATTTCATTATACTTAAATATCCAATAGGCATTTTTTAAACCAGAAAATATTCTCTAAAATCTCTTTCAAAGAAATGTGAAGTTTCTGGTTAAGAAATTGTTAAGCCTACTACCCTCCCACTGGCTTAGTTTCCAGAAATTCCTTTTATGGTCATTGAGTTCACTGTCTTGTGTTTAGTGCTTTCACTTTCGTGTTACTATAAAATCTGTTACAGTGGTTGTTTTATTTCTATTTTTGTCTTTAAAGTAATCTGGAAAGTCCAATGACACTGGACAAGTGAAATAAAAGATCCATGATCCAGTGAGAAACAGAGAAGTAACAGGAACCCCTTCACCTAACTGAGGAGGAAAAAAAGAGGTAAGAACTCCACTTTCTCATCAAAGCAGCTTTCTCTTCAGCTTTAAAGAAGCTCTGCTCTGGGAAATGGAACTCATGATAAGGTTGGGGCAAGGATGGGAAGGGATCTATAAGGGTGGGTTTTCTTAAGAGGTGACCAGCATCAGTACAGACTGCAGGTGAGGCTGCTGTGGGACACCAGGTCAGATGATGAGATACCGGTGTTACCTGGTGGGAGCATGTACCCACCTGTTCTGCACTGTGCTTCTGCAAAATTAGACATCTGCAGACATGGGTCTCAATGAAGTTTGAAATGCATTAGGATTCTCTTTCTCTTTGCTGACTGTTGGTGTTGACTGGAGACACGTTAAATTCTCATTGTCTTTGATGGAACTTGGTTGGTACCCATCTGACTGTAGCTACGAAACTGAAAGGCAACTGAAATATATTACATTCATGAGAAGGAAAGAGTAGTAAATGAGGTGCTAAACAGCCACTGACACTGTTAAAGACAGAGAAAGAAAAAGTTGAAACCCACGGTGAAAGGTGAAATTTATGAAAACACAGTACTTTTTAATCACATACTCAAACTTTGTTTAAAAGTGTATTTTTCTTCCTTTAGAAATAATCCAGGTTCAGTAGATCCAGTTTCTTAGTACCAGCTTATTCCTTACCCCTTACGAATAGAATCTGCAGCCTTATTTTACTAAAAAGCTTCCTCTTTAAAGAATCTACTGTGGTGCATCACCAAAGGCAATATCTCTGCCTTGAACTCTCTGTGCTCTCAAGCAGTTCCCATCTTGACTTCTGGAAACTCCTGCCCTGAATTCCTTGGCTTGGCATTTAACTTTATTCATCATCCCCTTGTCTGACAGCTCCCTCTCCCTCTCTGTTTCTCTTCCCCCTTTACCCTCATCTCTCATTCCTCTCCATCTTCCCTTTGCCTTCTCTTCCTGCTTTTCCTTCTTTACCAAATGGAAAAGAAAACAAAACAGAAAACTTGAAGTGTATGGCTGAAAAGACGAACATTTTCTTTGAACAACTTCCCCTCTACCTTTCCTGATCTGCCTCCTGATTTTTTTTTCCTTATTTTTGTTTCTTTTTTCGTTTCAGGTTTACAGTGATTCAACAATTCTGTGCATTACTCAGTCCTCATCACAATAAACACACCCTTAATTACCTTCACCTATTTCACCCAAACCCCCATCCACCTTGCCTCTGGCAACCTCCAGTTTGTTCTCTATATTTAAGGGTCTGTTTTGGGTTTGTTTCTCTCTTTTCTGCTTTGTGTTTGCTTTGCTTCTTAAATTAATTCCACATCTGACTGAAATCATATGGTATTTGTCTCCCTGGCTGATTTATTTTACTTATCCTAATACTCTCTAGATCCACACATGTTATTGGAAATGGCAAGATCTTGCTTTTTATGGCTAGGTAATATTATATCATTAAAGGCATATTGTTATTATATTAATAATACATATCATATATAATAAAGGCAATTATAATTGCATATATATACAACTTCCTCTTTATCCACTTGATTTACTCATGTATAGACGGACACTTGGGCTGCTTCCATATCTTGGCTATTATAAATAATGCCGCAATAAACATGGGGCTGTATATATCTTTTTGAATTAGCGTTTTTGTTTTCTTTGGGTAAATTCCCAGTAATGGAATTACTGGATCATATGGTAGTTCTATTTTTAATTTTTGATGAACCTCCATACTGTTTTCCACAGTGGCTGCACCAGTTTGCATTCCCAACAACAGTGCCCCAGGAATCCTTTTCTCCACATCCTCGCCAACACTTGTTTCTTGAGTTTTTTATTTTAACCATTCTGACAGGTAAATGTGATATCACATTGTGGTTTTAATTTACATTTCCCTGATGATGAGTGATGTTATGAACATCTTTTCATGTGTCTGTTGGCCATCTGTATGTCTTCTTTGGAAAAATGTCTGTTCATGTCTTCTGCCCATTTTTAATTGGATTATTGGTTTTTTGATGTTGAATTATATAAGTTCTTTATATATTTTGGATATTAACTCCTAATCAGATATCATTTGCAAATATCTTCTCTGATTCAGTAGGTTATCTTTTTGTTTTGTTGATGGTTTCCTTCACTGTGCAAAAACTTCTTATTTTGATGTAGTCCCAATAGTTTATTTTTGCTTTCGTTTCACTTGTTTGTATGGCTGATGGCAAAGAAATTACTGCCTATGTTTTCTCCTAGGAATTTTGTGCTTTTATGTCTCACATTTAGGTATTTAATCCATTTGAGTTTATTTTTGTGTATGGTATACAAAAATGGTCCAGTTTCATTCTTTTGCATGTACTGTCCTGTTTTCCCAACACCATTTGTTGAAGAAACTTTTTCCCATCACATATTCTTTTTCTTTTAAAGATTTATTTATTTATTTTAGAAAGAAGAGAGTCCATGAGTAGGTGGAAGGGCAGAGGGAGAGGCAGAGAGACAATCCCAAGCAGACTCCATGCTCACCATGGAGCCCAATGCAGGGCTCAGTCCATAGCCTGAGATCACAACCTGAGCCAAATCAAGAGCTGGGACATTCAATGGACTGAGCCACATAGGCACCCCTCTCACTGCATATTCTTGCGTGCTTTGCTGTAGATCAATTGACCGTAAAAGCATGAGTTTATTTCTATACTCTCTCTTCTGTTCTATTGACTTATGTGTCTCTTTTTATGCCAGCACCACACTGTTTTGATTACTACAATTTTATACTATATCTTGAAATCCAGGATTCTGATACCTCCAGTTTTGTTCTTCTTTCTCAAAATTGCTTTGGCTATTTGTAGTTCTATATAAATTTTAGGCTTGTTTGTTCTAGTTCTGTGAAAAAATGCTATTGGTATTTTGATAGAAATTGCATTAAATCTGTAGATTTCTTTAGGTAGTAGGGACATTTTAACAATATCCATTCTCCTAATCATTGAATATGAAATATCTTTCCATTTGTTTGTCTCATTGAGATTCTCTACTCTTTTGTCAAGTTCAATATGTATTTTTATCATCATTATTTTGAATCATCTATCGGACATTTCTTATCTCCATTTCATTTGCTTTTACTATGATTTTGTCTTGTTCTTTAATCTGGAACATACTCCTCTTGTCTCCTCATTTTGTCTAACTCTCTGTGTTTGTTTCTGTGTATTAGCAAAGTCAGCTATGCCTCCTGATTTTTGAAAGTAGTTGCCTAATGAATAAGAGGTCCTACAGTGCCCTGTAGTGCAATGTCCCTGTTCACTAGAACTTGGCACTTCAGGAGTGTCTCCTATGTGTGTTGCATGAGCTCTATTACTGTGATTGAGCCATAGCTTGTCTTCAGTGAGCTCCTTGCAATGGCTCTCTTTGCTTGTGGTGAGCAGGATTTGGTCTCTGTCTATTCAGGGGCCAGTCTGGGGAAGACCTGGGCTTATAGTTAGGTCAGACCAGACGGCTACCTTCAGCCCATTTACCAGAATTGTGATTGCACTGAACTGCAGGCTGCTCTTCCTGCATTGTTCTCTGAGAGGCTTTCGTTGGTAGCAGGACCTGCAGTCAGACCAGATGTCTAACTTCCAGTCCGTCTGTTGGGGTTGTAGTGACTCCAAACTACAGGGCTCTCTCTTTGTGCAGATGTTAGTGAGGTTGTTGGTGGGCAGAGCCAGCAGTTGGATCAGACCATTGAGGCTTCAGTTAACTGGTGTGTGTGTGGTTATCTTCAGACACTTTGATGTGGTGCTGGCAACTATCAGGCTGTTCTAAAGATGAGCCTGGGACAAAGCACTTTGGAGGAACTCCTCTTGAGGGCGTAGGTTGGATGGAGGGATCTGCAGAAGAACAGGGTATGTGGTGTTAGGAAACTAGATGGTGAATGTTCATACTAGTTACCACAGGTGTCTGGATATCTAGGCTGGGGCTGGGAAAGAGAAATCGCATCCACCAGTTCTTTTGTTCTTGGAGAAGTCTCCTAAAGATCCTTGCCCCTCCTGCGCACATTCTGAGATTAGTAAATAAATAAATCTCCTCATATACCCCAGCTGTCTCTCAAACTGTTGCTTCTGTGCTATATATTACTGGGGTTTTTTGTTATGCAGACTCTTTAAGGGTGGGGACTCATTTTTCCATCATCCTCCAGGCTCTCTCAGAGCCAAGATTTTTAAAGTTCCTGATGTTAGGGTACATGGTTGCCTTAGTCTGTTATGTGTCTGCCTTCAGCTCAGGTTATGATCCCAGAGTCCTGGGATCGAGCCCCATGGCAGGCTCCATGCCCAGCGGGGAGTTTGCTTTTCCCTCTCCCTCAATTAGTGCTCTCTCTCTCTCACATAAATAAGTAAAATCTTTAAGTGGCTCATATGGTTAAGCATCTGCCTTCAGTTCAGGTCATGATCTCCAAGTTCTGGGATAGAGCCCCATGTTGGGCTCCCAGCTCAGTGGGGAGTCTGCTTCTCCCTCTCCCTCTGCCTCTCCCCTGACTTATACTCTCTCTGTCTCTCTCTCTCAAATGAATAAATAAAATCTTTAAAAACAATAAGTTCCTGGGGCGCCTGGGTGGCTCAGTTGCTTGAGCAACACCCTTTGGCTCGGGTCATGATCCCGGAGACCCGGGATCAAGCCCCACATCGGGCTCCCTGCTCAGCAGGAAGCCTGCTTCTCCCTCTCTCACTCCCCCTGCTTGTGTTCCCTCTCTGGCTGTGTTTTTCTCTATCAAATAAATAAAATCTTTAACAACAACAACAACAAAAAACAATAAGTTCCTGATGTTAAGCACCACTGCTTATAAAAACTCAAAAAGTTAAGCCACTCTAGTTTTCAAAGCCAAATATAATGGGGGCTTGTATTCCCAGTGCAGGTCCCCCATGACTGGTTTGGGGTCTGTTACTCTCCCTTCTCTATACTTGCGGTATTCCTCCTGCTTGTGGTTAGCTCTGTATGTTAGTTTCATTTCCAACCAGACTTTACCCTTGCTACTATTTCTGATGTGGCCTCATCTCTGCAATTAACTGTGGACAGTGTTCTCTACCAGTCTTTGGTTCATTTTTGTGCAATTACACTGATGTAGCTGTTATTAGGTGTGTCCATGGGATGAGGTGAGCTTAGGATCCTCCTATTCTGCCTCCTGATCGTTTAATCCTTATTCAGTCTTTTGTTCCCTTACCTATAAATGTATATTTATGTGAATATATGTACATGTATATACACATAAATTTTTAGCCACATTAAGTATTTCCAGTTGTGTGCTTGTGCTCCCATGTACCTGAAGGCTAATTTACTTGTGAAGCTAATGAAGTTTAATATTAAAGGCACCTTGCTTACACAGGCCCACACCGGCTTTGGAAGCATCTCTAGTCATGGGCCTCACATGAGCATATGTTTTTATAAAATTTGCAAAAGTTCCACTTTAGGAATGGCAGTGTGAGAAGCTCTGTGGACCATCATTCCAGCAAAATAAGCATAGCTATGGGGGGAAAAATACTTAAAATCTCTGGGAACTGTTCAAAGGTTATACATGAAATATGTATGAAAGTCTTAATTAGTAGTAAAAAGTAATGAATAAGTCAACATTGAATTTTTTGTACATAACCAAGATGTGAAATAAATCTCTCTAAATTCTGTTCTGTTTTCCATTTAAAGTTTACTCTAAATTTTTTTAATGTAAATCCAAAAAAGAAAGTTTTCCATGGTGAATTCAATGAACAATTTTGTTTATGAGAGAGGCTGAATGTTCCTAAGATACTGTCATACCAGTATTTTTTCAGTGGACTACTTTGACAATACTTCTGCCACTTTCTAAAATGATACAGATATTACCCTCATCTATCTCAATGCTGACACCAAACTCTTGGACTTTGGGGGGAAACTAAGGACTCTACCTTCTCAATGTAAAATAACCTGGTGAAATATTTGATCTGCTTAGACTGGAAATTTTATTTCATCCCATCTCTTCCATTGTAGACCACAGAACACTCTGAACATGGCCTCAGAGATCCACATGCCGGCCCCAATATGCCTCATTGAGAACACTGGAGAGAAACTAGTGGCTAATCAGGAAGCTCTGGAGATCCTGTCAGCCCATAAGAATCCTCTTGTGGTGGTGGCTATCGTGGGCCTCTACCGCACAGGCAAATCCTACCTGATGAATAAGCTGGCTGGGAAGAACAAGGGTGAGTGGCACCAGCATAACTCTGCGGAGTCCCTTCTGTCCACCCACACTGCCAGGGCTGCATGCAGTGATGCAAGGAGAGCAAATTAGAAATGCAGTAGAATATTGAAAGTTTCCTTTCAGTCTACAGTTAGGCTCTTATCTTCACTATGGTCTGAAAAAGGCAATTAATCTCTCTTCCTACTTTGCCTGAGTTTCCCCTTTTAAAAGCATAAATTGTGGGGTGCCTGGGTGGCTCAGTTGGTTAAGCGACTGCCTTCGGCACAGGTCATGATCCCGGAGACCTGGGATCGAGCCCCACATCAGTCTCCCTGCTTGGCAGGAAACCTGCTTCTCCCTCTCTCACCTCCCCTACTTGTGTTCCGTCTCTGGCTGTGTTTCTCTCTGTCAAATAAATTTAAAAAATCTTTATTAAATAAATAAATAAATAAAAGCATAAATTGTTCCTCTCCTAGAAAGACTAATAACGCAGTAATAAAATTATTAGTGTACAAAATAATAGGCTATAAGACATTTACTAAAATGTTCATCCAGTAAAGGCAAGTTTCCACTGATTATTTACTGGAATGTTTAAGTCTGTATTGGCTGTTTTCTTCTTCTTTTTTTTTTTTTACTCTTGTAAAATATACATACCATAAAATTTACCATTGTAACCATTTTTCAGTGTGCATACAGTTCTGTGGCATGACGTTCACACTGTTATGGAACCGTGGCCACCACCCATTATCATAACTTTTCCATGTTCCCTAGCAGAAACTCTGCACCCAATTAACAATAACTCCCCAACCCTTGGCAGCCACCATTCCATTTTCTGTCTCTATGAATTTGACTGCTCTAGGAATCTTATTCAAGAGGAATCAGACATTATTTGTCCTCTTGTGATTTGCTCATTTCACTTAGCATAATGTCTTCAAAGTTCATCAACGTTGTACCATGTGTCAAAATTATCTTCCTTTTTATGGCTGAACAACTCTATGGGCATATCAATTTGTTTATCCATTCGTCTGTTGAAGGATCCTTGGGTTGCTTCCACCTTTAGGCTATTATGAATAATTCCACTAAAAACATAAGGATACAAATATCTGCTCAAGTGCCTATTTTCACTTTTTAGGGTATATATACCCAGAAGTGGGATTGCTGAATCATATTTAATTCTATGTTTAATTTTTTAAGAAATCATCATATTGTTTTCCAAAGTAACTGTACCATTTTACATCCCACCAGAAAAATACAAGGTTTCTAATAGCCCCATGTCCTCACTAATACTTACTACTTTCAGTTTTTTTGATAGTGGCCATCTTAATGAGTATGAAGTAGTATCTCATTGTGGTTTTGATTTGTTATTTCCCTGATGACTAGTGATATTGAACATCTTTTCATTTGTTTATTGGTCATTTGTAGATTTACTTTGGAGTGTCTATTCAGGTCCTGTGCTCACTTAAAAATTTTTTTTTATCAGTTTCAGAAGTAGAATTTAGTGATTCATCAGTTTCATATAACACCTAGTTCTCATTACATCAAGTGTCTTCCTTAGTGCCTATCAACCATTTATCCTTTGTCCCCACCCACCACCCCTCCAACAACCCTGTTTGTTTCCTAGAGTTCAGCATCTCTTAGGATTATTCACCATGACCAAGTGGGATGGGTTTTGCTCCTTTTTTAATCAGGTTGCTTTTTGTGTTGCATTGTAGGATTTCTCAATCCATCCACTACTAAAACTCTAACCCCTCTTATTCCCACTCCCCCTTCATAGGCTTTTCTCTGGGTGCCACAGTGCAGTCTCATACCAAAGGAATCTGGATGTGGTGTGTGCCTCATCCCAAGAAGCCAAACCACACCTTAGTTCTTCTGGACACTGAGGGCCTGGGAGATGTAGAGAAGGTAAGGATTAAGGATTCAATTTTGGAATAAGAAGCTCATCCCTGAATATTCTCTATAGTATTTACTTTTTTAAATAAGAGCTTTCACTTAGATATAATGTTTTTTCATTTTTGTTTATGTGCCGTGAGGCCAAGTTTCGCAACCAGGGGTCAGGAAAGCATTCAGAAGGCAGAATCCTAGAAAATTATAGCAGTCAATAGGTAGTATTCCAATTATTGACAATAGGCTGTATGCTAAGCCAATTAACCCAGATACATAAAAGTAGCTCAAATAAAATCAATGTCATGAGTTCAATCCTGCAGAAAACTTTAACTAAGAATTTAGGTTCTGGGGCGCTTGGGTGGCTCAGTCAGTTAAGTGTCTGTCTTTGGCTCAGGTCATGATCCAGGGGTCCTGGGATCAAGTCCTGCATCAGGGTAGGTAGACTTGTAGCAAGTCTGCTTCTCCCACTCCCTCTCCCTTGTGACCTCTCTCACTCTTGCTCTCTCTCAAATAAATAAATAAAATCTTTAAAAAGAAGAATTTAGGTTCTGAACTCTCATCCCCTTCTGTTTAAATATAAGTCCTGTCACTAACTCAGTGGCCTTGGCAAATTATTTGACCTCTTTTGACCTCAGCTTTCTCAATCTGTAAGAGAGATGTAATAGATCTAAATTTCCTCATACTGTTTTGAATAAGATAAGTAATGGAAAATGTTAGGTGCCTAATAATTGCTCAATAAAGTAGGTACACATATTATTACTCATATATAAGTCAATTTTTCTGTAAAAATAGAGGAAGCTTTAAACTTAAATTATATTTAAGACCTTAACATGACCACCAATCTTGAGTATTTGTTTTGTAATTATCTGCCAATGATCACAGGACAACCTAGGAGGAATCAATATAAGGTAAAAATACTAATTGTAAAAGACCCAAAATTCAAGTCCCACTGACACATTTCTTTGGATTTGGTTCTCTCATGTAGGTCATTAATCAAAACAACAATAATAACAACAACAACAAAACAAAACAAAACAAAACAAAACCAAAAACAACCACGCTTTAATTAAATGAGCATCATTTTACTGCTGCTGATCTGGAAAGTACCTGGAGAATGAAACATAACCTCAGCCCAAATGTGTTCTCATTTCCAGGGTAACAACCAAAATGACTCCTGGATCTTTGCCCTAGCAATACTCCTGAGCAGCACATTTGTGTACAATAGCATGGGAACCATCAACCAGCAGGCCATGGACCAGCTGCAGTATCCTTTCTGTTGTTCAAAATAGCATCAAAGTAAGAGGGGAGACCTATTTAAATACCAGCTTCTTGGCTATGAATCCTGGGGAATCAAACACAAAAAGAGAAAACATAAATAATTCACGGGTAAGGGAAAGACCCTATGTACGCACTGAAGAACTGACACCTGGGTTAAAAACAAGGGTGAAATGAAGGTTTTAAATATATGGAACTAATATGGGAAGGAGGACGCTGTTCTTTTCTGCTAGTTTTCCTTAGTCTGCTGCTCAGCTATGTGACAGAGCTGTCAGATCGAATCAGGGCGAAATCCTCCCCTGATGCCAATGGGATTGAAGATTCAGCTGACTTTGTGAGCTTCTTTCCAGATTTTGTGTGGACCCTGAGGGATTTTTCCTTAGATTTAGAAGCAAATGGAACATCCATCACAGCAGATGAGTACCTGGAGAATTCACTCAAGCTTAAACAAGGTAAAAGGAAGGGACTTAGAAATAAGTGGAGATAACAAAACACAAGAAACAATCATGTTTTAGCATGCCATTTATAGTTCTCTTACATTTATAGTTTTCTATTTCTTCTTAGCTAGCTATAAGAATTAATGCTTGTTTGATATATGAATTAATAAATTTGATTTTAAATTATAGTCTCCTTTTTTCTAAGGACAATTTCTTTTTTCATCTTTTCCTGTGCTATTATTAGACTGATTTTATTTCTCTGCTTAGGGCTTGTGATTAGCTAAAGAATATGGCATAGAATAGGCACTGATTGGAAGAAAATAGATTAAAACCTGAACAGTGCTCTAGTCCAAGGGCTGGCAAATGATGGCCCACAGGCAAATGATGGCCAATCCAGCCTTCCAGCTCTCTTTGTACATAAGGTTTTATTGGAATAATGCTATACCCATTCATTTATAGGTTGTTTATGGTTGTTTTCATGCTGCAACAACAGAACTGTGTATCTGGAAAAGAGTCCACCTGGCTTGAAAAGCCTAAAATATTTACTGTTTAGCTCTTTGCAGAAAAAGGTTTGCCAGGTTCTGTATCTGGGAAATTCCTTTTTTAAATCTTCCCAGGTACCACTGAACATGATCAAAATTTTAATCTGCCCCGTCTCTGTATCCGGAAGTTCTTCCCGAAGAAGAAATGCTTTATCTTTGATCGACCCACTCACCGGAAGAAGCTAGGCCAGCTTGAGACACTGCATGATAATGAGCTGGATTCTGAATTTGTGCAACAAGCTGTAGTCTTCTGTTCCTACATCTATAGCAATTCCAAAACTAAAACTCTTTCAGGAGGCATCAAAGTCAATGGACCTCGTGAGTCATCTTCCCAGTCTTTGTTCCATTGTTAAGACTAAACGAGGGTAGAATTATATCCACACAGTTTCAGCTTTGAAAAAAATGCAAATCCTGGGTGCCTGGGGGGCTCAGTTGGTTGGACGACTGCCTTCCGCTCAGGTCAAGATCCTGGAGACCCTGGATCGAGTCCCACATCCGGCTCACTGCTCGGCAGGAAGCCTGCTTCTCCCTCTCTCACTCCCCCTGCTTGTGTTCCCTCCCTGGCTGTGTTTCTCTCTGTCAAATAAATAAAATCTTAAAAAAAAAAAAATGCAAATCCTACTGCTATTACCATTTAAATTCTAGATGACATCAACATTTCTAATAGATTTTACTAGCCAAATTCTCTTCAGTGAGAAAAGACAGGAGAGGCCAAAGGGAAAAAAGCTCTATTTCTTAAAATTACCTTAGTTAATTAGACCTGCACTGCCAATATGGTAACTACTATACAAGCGTGGCTATCTAAATTTAAGTGTAAATTAATTAAAATTTTAAAAAATTAAACTTCTAATCACACAGCTATATTTCAAAGGCCCATATCTACATGGGACTAGTAGCTAGACAACATACTGCACAATACACATAGAACACTTTCATCATCACCGAAAGTTCTCTTCCACAACACCATGCTAGAATAAACAAAACTGAGAACGCCTTTTGACTTGTTCTGCAATATTGATCCAATGCTTACCACAGACCAGGGCTGACGATAGAAACATAAGAGAGGCGTGGTTCCTGTCCTGATGGTGCTTACTGGTAAAGTGGGTACAAACACTCAATAAACATAGGTCTATGTTATTTATAATAGAGATTCTTGATCTTTGATGTGTATACATATCACCTGGGCATCTTGCTGGAGAGGAGGGTCTAATTAAGTTGATCTGGGGAAAAGCCTAAGAATCTGCATTTCTAGCAAGTGTCCAGGTGATCCTGAGGACACTGATGCTATGAGGTAAATGGGTAGTAATAGATGTGATCAGAATTAGGATAGAATATTTCCTCAACCCACCTACAACAAACATCCTCATTTGTTCTCAATTTGTAGGTCTAGAGAACCTGGTGTTGACCTATGTCAATGCCATCAGCAGTGGGGATCTGCCTTGCATGGAGAATGCAGTCCTGGCCTTGGCCCAGATTGAGAATGCAGCTGCAGTGCAAAAGGCCATTGTCTACTATGACCAGCAGATGAGCAAGAGGATGCAGCTGCCCACGGAAACCCTGCAGGAGCTGCTGGACCTGCACAGGGCCTGTGAGAAAGAGGCCATTGAACTCTTCATGAACAGTTCCTTCAAAGATGTAGACCATTTATTTCAAAAGGATTTAGCGGTAATTTTTTTCTCAAGTTTATATGGATTAGGGTCTTGAAAAATAAATTACTACCAGAAAATGAAATGGGCATTTATTTTGAGAAAGGGAGTTTCCTACTAGACTTTAAAATGGGGATAAAGGGCGCCTGGGTGGCTCAGTTGGTTAAGCGACTGCCTTCGGCTCAGGTCATGATCCCGGAGACCCAGGATCGAGTCCCACATCGGGCTTCCTGCTCGGCAGGAGGCCTGCTTCTCCCTCTCTCACTCCCCCTGCTTGTGTTCCCTCTCTGGCTGTGTTTTTCTCTGTCAAATAAATAAAAAAATCTTTAAAAAATAAAATAAAATGGGGATAAAAACTTTTTTTTTAAGATTTTATTTATTTGACAGAATTTGACAGAGGGGTAGAGAGAGCACAAGTAAGCAGAGCGGCAGGCAAAGGGAGAGGGAGAAGCAGGCTCTCCACTGAGTAGGGAGCCCGATGTGGGTCTTGATCCCAGGACCCTGGGATCGTGACCCAAGCCAAAGGCAGCCACTTAACCAATGAGCCACCCAGGCACTCCACCACTATTTGTTATTATCATAAAAAGAACAACAAAATTTACTATGATAAGCTCAAAGTTTTGAAAATTTTTCTTTCATGAATAATAATCTAGTTAAATAATCAAAATTTAACTAAATGTATATAAGTAACATTCAGAGCTTCTAGTCAGATGTCCATTGTTATCAGACTAGTTGATATCCTAGTCAAAAGCAAAGAAAATTATAGTCCCGATTATCATATGCAGGCTTAATGTTGAGCCACATTTATTCCATGTAATCATTGGTCTACTTTGACAAGCAGAAGTTTATCTCTTAAAGGTGTAGGGAAAAAAAAAAAAAAAAGAGCTAGCAATCTCTCCTCTGAGCTTCACCTCCAAGGAAAAAGGGACTTTAGTAAAAGCTAGGAGCAAGACAAAGAATATAATCCTGTTGAGGTGCCTATAACTTTTTCTAGGGTCATAGATTTATTTTTGAGAAGCCTTTCCAGAATCTCCAAGTTCAAACTAACATCTTTTCCCTCTTACTCTTTTTACTTCTTATTTTTAAATTAAAGGCCCAACTAGAAAAGAAGCGAGATGACTTTTGTAAACAGAATCAGCAAGCATCAACAGATCGTTGCTCAGATTTACTTAAGGTTATTTTCAGTCCTCTGGAAGAAGCTGTGAAGCAGGGGGTTTATTCTAAACCAGGAGGGTATCGTCTCTTTATCCAGAAGATGCAAGAGCTAAAGAGAAATTACCTTGAGAAACCAGGGAAGGGGATACAGGTAACTAAGATTTATCTGCTGATTCTGGAAAGCTGCTGACATGCCTCCTTGGAAGACCAGCATAACCAAGTGTAATGGCACACACTGCAAGATCACAGCATCTTGCTTTTATTTGATAAACATGTACAGGGAGCCTCTTATACCACTTATGTCCTATGTGCTCATCCAAAAGAAGGCACTCAATTAATAATTGAGTTATTAATTGGATTTTCAGATTAACCACCAAGTTGTTACTGTAACTTACTATTATAGCTAGATCTTTATGCTATAAGGGACAGAAACCCAGAAATGGTCACTTAAACAAAAATAGGAATTCATCAGTTTAGGTTACAAACTGGCTTTAAGGACAGCTAGATTCAAGATTTCAAGTAATGCCATCATCTGTCTGTCTGTCTGTTACTCTCCTCAACCCCACACACTTGCCTTTCCTTGTCCTTCCACCTTTCCTTTGATCTGCTTTCTCCACGATGGCTTCCTTTTTCAGTAGCTCACCTGTAGGGGACCACAGCACCAATAACTCCGAAACTAGATCCCTTAATCTGAAAGAACAAAGAATCTCTTTTTCCCAGTGTCCCTTTCAGTCTCCTCTAGAGGATTCTGCTCAGGAGGGTGCCATGGTTGGCCAGCCTGGAGCAAGTGCCCATACCTGTGGCAAGAAATCTTGACCACCAGGCACACCAGGGCTGAGAGGAGCAATTCCTAGAGGAAAAGAAGGCAATCGGGAACAAGTGTTTCTAGCCATTTCCTATTACTAAGTCCATGTTCTCTGGGTCCTAAGGCTGACGAGGTTCTTCAGGAATACTTGAAGTCCAAAGAGTCGGTGACTGATACTATTCTACAGACAGACCAAACTCTCACAGAAAAGGAAAAGGAGATTGAAGGTGAGAAGCCAGTCAAGAGACTAGATAGCCTCTAGAGCTCTTGGAGTTTAAATAATTTTGCGGGGTAAGCCTGTGATTCTTACACTAAAGCAAAAAAAACAAAGATGCCCTTGACTTGCTGAAGTCATTTCTGATTAGGGCATATGCAACAAGCAGCAAAAAGGACGGATAGGTGTGCAGAGAAAGAAGGGACAACATGCTTACTCATACATTTTTCTTCTTTTTCCTCCTCAAAGTGGAACGTGTGAAAGCTGAATCTGCACAGGCTACAAGAAAATTACTGGAGGAAATGCAAGCAAAGAATGAGCAGATGATGGAACAGAAAGAAAAGAGCTATCAGGAACATATGAGACAATTAACTGAGAAGATGGAGAGGGATAGACTCCAGTTGCTGGAAGAACAAGAGAGAACTCTAGCTTTCAAACTTCAGGTATTTCATTGCTTTACCTGGAGGTTTCTGTTTTTCTCTTTTCTCTCCACAGTCCCTGGTCATATCTTAGTGTAGCAGGGAGAACATGATGTCTAGAAGAAGGACCTTTTTTGCCACTTGTACTTTTCAATTACTGTCTGCCTGTCTGACCTAGCTCCGGCCTCTGTCTGGTTATTAAAAGATTTTATTTGCAGTTAGGTCACATCCAGTCCTTTATCTGGACATCCTTCAATCAGTGTTATCTGCGAGGCTTTCTAAAAAATCACTTATTTGTATATCTTGCTTAATACTATATGAAGCAAGAACTACTATGCCTCTATTACATCAGAAAAGAAACAGAAGTTCAGAAAAGTTCCAGTAATTTTTATAGGGTCACACAGCTTGGTAAGATCCCTGAACTGTCTTCACCACTCAGTGGGAATGTAATCACATAGCTAGGAGGCCCAAGAGAAGTTAATGAAAATTAAGTGTACAGAAAATGCCAAGAAGAAATTAATTTTTTTAAAAAAATCTACAAATGTGGAAACTAGTGCTACACTTTACTCAGTCTCCATTTTTCCTTTTTTAGGAACAGGCCTATCTACTAAAGGAAGGATTCCAAAATGAGAGTAAACGACTTCATAATGAGATACAAACTCTCCAGAAGAACATGGAAAAACCAAGGACAATATGCGTCATAAGCTGAAGACTTAAAGAATAGAGCTTTTCTGGTCACTCTTACCCAAGGCATAACTTAAGTAATTTTTGAATTTATAAATATAGCATTACACTTGAAAGTAATTAGGTCTTACATTTTTATAACACCAGAAATTTGCAAAGATGTGCAGTACTATAATTAAAATCACAACTGTCTTTCTAAAAATAGTGTAAGTTGTGTAACAAAGATCAATTTTACCTCTCTAACAACACAGAAGGTATTTGAGCTGGTACCATTCAGGGGCAGTTTATTCCTCTGCATGACCATTAGTTGATAAACGAGCCAAGTGTTAAGTAAAATTTTAAGAGCAAAGCTGGGCATCAGTTTGGCCAAGTGTATAATGGGTTTCAATGTCAGGGACAACCATCCTAGCTTTTTAGTCTTTCTATTGTATCACAAGTGACATGTTGTTCTGAGCAGTTATGGGATCACTAGGCCCTGGGAATGGACAACCTCCTTGTTGGATTCCAAGCTGATGTAAGCCACCTTGTATAGAGATCTAGAATCTCTACAGAATTTTCATGAGAAGATGGAAGAAATCCTTCACGTGAGTAGGGGTTGGGTCACAAACAAATGGGCCAAATTTCTTGCTCAATTTATAATCTGGGTTTGCTCAATTCACCCAGATTATAAATTTAATGAGACATTTTAGAATTTTAGATAATTGACACTGGGATGAACATAGAAATGTGATGACAATTACTCAATGCATATTTATAACAATATATAATTCACAAAGATAGTCCTTAAACGATGACAGATAATGTATTAGAAAACTGAACTCAATTATTAGATCATTTATAATCCTATAATTTAGGCAATGTTTTCCCAATTCTTAACAGTCTATACCTGGAAGTTTGCTGATTTTCCCCAAAGACATTATAGATTGCTTTTTATATTTTTTGGTCAACAAAATAATGCTCTTGGTATTACTTAGTGTATATATAGACTTTATCATAATTTTCTAAAATCCTAGGTAAATGGTTGTTTCTTAATATGATTAAAAATTATTTTCAAGCTGAAAATAAAATGTGCTTCCCGAGGCTTTTTATTTCTGATAGGTTATTTTTTTCAGTTTTCACCAAAAAAAAAAATAAGGCTTTACTCTTCATAGAAATTGTTGACTAACTTTTCTCCAAAAGACCAGATGATAATTACTTATGGCATTGTGGTCTCTACAGTTTCTCTCTCAACTGCTCACCTCTGCCATGCAGTCTGAAAGCAGTCATAGACAATACATAAATGGATGGGCATGGCTATGTTCCAATAAACCTTTATTTTAAAAAACAGGTAGCACCTCCAAGCCACAGTTTTAAGATTATTGCTCTACTAAAACATTGGTCAAATGCTATGTATCTGCCTTATGCTGCTTAAATTTGTAAGGGAATGTGTATTAAATTGTATGGTAGGATCTTGAAAATATTACACAATGTTTCAATATATTACAAGATGAGAGAAATACAGGGAAGCAACTAATGTCATTAAAGATTTGTCTGGTTTAGTGCCTTTTCTATACTATCTCCAGGAACAAAATAAAACGCTCTCTCCAAGGAGACATGCGCTTTCACCAGTGGGCCTCAATCCAGCTGTGAATTAAAACCAATTTACTAAATATAAAATTCCTTGGCCTCTACCCTTTCCTTGACTTTCTGATATACATCTGAGATGGGTATCTGAGATGGGTAATACAGTAACAAGAAACAGGTAATTCAAGGCTGTGAGCTTTCAGTCTGCCGAAGCTACCACATGTTAGCACTGATATTTGCTGACCCTTATGGTGTTCTTGTTTCAAAATTCTTTTTAACCTAGAGAAGCATATTTTCTCTTGTTTAAATGTCAGGATGTTACTTTTCCTTCTGTGGGTTTAGTGGAAGGATATATAAGATCCCTTGATTTAGAGAAAGGCAAATTTTGAGGATTTTGAGATCTAGTATTTTGAGATCCTGGCAAAACAGCCGAGCTCAGTGAAAGCTGTCCTCTGCAAGTCAAAAATCCTACTGGGCTGAGAGTCTCCGCTCCGTAGGTCAGAGAAGTCATGGCTTCTCTGTCCAAAGGCAAGGGTCTCTTTTTCCTCGGCCAGGCAATGATGGCTGGGCCGGGCCGGGGACTAGGGGAGTGAAGGGGAACGCTGAGGAGCACCGAGAGTCGAGGTCTCCAGCCTGCCCTTCAGCGTGGAGACGCTCACATCCTGCAAGAAGCCGCCCAAGGAGACGTCACCACTGAGCCCGCCCAAAGCGCCTCTGCGGGGCCACCCTGAGGCCAGGGCTGCTGCCGGGACACGGCCCCGGGCGGCTGGTCAAGCCCAAGGAGACCGCCTTGGTCAAGTCGGAAAACTCAGGAGGCGCGGGTGCGCGCGTGCAGGAACCAGGAATGTGCTCGCTGCGCCCAAGACACAGGAGCCGCACCACCTGCTCCCTGTGGAAGAACAAGACCAGGCCTATCCCTGAACACCCTTTGTGACGTCCCAGCTCCTAGCTCTGGAGCACAGCTCCACCGGAAACAGTACTCCTCCCTCGTAGAGAGTGCAGAGTTGTCCCGATCTCCAAACCTCGCAGAGACCCAGGTCAAAATCTGGTTCCAGAACCAAACGACCAAGTCGAAGTCAGGGCAAAAAGACTGCGGGAGGCTGAACTAGAAAAGCTGAAAATGGCTGCGAAACCTATGCTGCCTGCCCTCTGGCTTCAGCCTCCTTTTCCCCATCAACTCACCCCTGCAAGCAGTTTCCATATACAAGGCGTCCTACCCTTTCCATAGATCTGTGCTTCCCATCCCGCCATTGGACTCCCCGCGACTCCAGTCGGATATGGCACGTACCATCTATCCTAAGGAAGAAGCTTTATAGACTCTGTGATAGATGGTTATTTAAATGAGCCCCCCTTCCCTTGCCAGGAAGCCACTACGAACCCTGTACTCCTGCTCTGCAAATCTTGCATGCCCCGCCCCTAAGCGGCTAGGCCCACAGGGCCACAGACACAGTTAGAATTTGTTCTTTAGTCTGGAGGCCCCAAGCCCCGTGTCCTTGGTGTGATGGTCTAGATGCCCTCTTCTCCTTTCACAAAGATTGACTCTGATGGTTTTTATCTATAAATACATACATAATAAAATATAATGACATTTTTATACAGCAGACATAAAAATTCAGTTTATTTCGAAAGGTAAAATGTATATGCACATATTTATACTTTTTTCTATATATCTCTTTCCTAAAAGAGAAATGCTAGGTTCATTTGGTTTTTGTTACAGGAGAGCAATTATTTGCTAAAATTGCTGATATCTGATGATTTTGACTAGGTGATTGACTTGTTTATGGAGAACAGAGGTTAGAATTAGGCATGATGCTTGGGAAGTAGATATGGACAAATGCCTCAAAATGAACGCATCGTGTTTTTGCATTTTTATATGCGTTAAAAAACTCAATAGGTACTACCATATTTGTCCCTATATTTTTCCCTCTTCCACATTGTTACAGATTGTTAAAGTTTTAACTTTTTTTGGTAAGATCAGTAAAAGGTGGAGATGAGAAGAATCCTAACAATGCCTTGGGGTAAGGTGGGATGTGGAAGTATTTCCTAATGCTTCTCAAGGTTGTTGCTTAACCCCATTTGAGATAATTAGAGAGTAAAAAGTTAAAGCATGTTGGGGGTATTAATGGTTTCTGTGAAATATGAACACAAGTCAGTCCTAACACATTGCAAAGGTGATGGGGGGGCGGGGAGTGTAGTTAATTCTCTGCTTAAAAAAAATAAATATGTAATACCCCCAATTTCGAATCCGAGAGACCACCGAGGAGCCAGTACCAATGCAAACTCAGGAGGGTTTATTTGCAAGCTTGAGTTGGGCCCAAGT
>PITA01011000.1:54691-69057 GCA_004023965.1 Spilogale gracilis
CCTATGGGGGAGTGTTTTAAGTGATAAGCAAGTTACTTGTTTACTTTTTTCGGCAGCTAGGGGTTCTGTATTCATAGGGTGGGGGAGTGTCTTAACCAATAAGCACAAAATGGAGTTAGTCTGGCTCTGCTTGTCCAGGGGTAAGGGATTTTTGTTAAATTTCTTGGGTCCCACAAAATATATTTTAACCATTACCTACATGCTAAATATTCTTGAGCAATGAATAGATTCATAAAGAAAAAAAAAAAATCATGCTTTCTCTGTGTACCTGTTGTATGTGCTAAACTTATTAGAAAAAAATTATATACTTTTTAACATGTTGGCAGAGGGTAAAGCTGTGTTTTGGCTTGCTAAAAATGGTGTTGTCAAAGAGCACACTTAGCTCCCAGGTAGTTCATCTTTGTCTCAATCTTTCCATCCACCACCATCCAGGATACTTTTACCCCTTGTATCATTTTATGTATTTCATTGAAGAGTTATTTCGTATCTCTTATTCTGAATTAAATTAAACATTTGTTTTATTGCCCTCAAAAAGAATCAATTAGGCCAATGAAGATATTCAATGAAAAATGAATGTAAACACAAAGATTTAAGAAATCTTTTAAATATTTAATAGATATGTAGATCAGCTAAAAATGAACACTGTTACCACTCTACAAGCATATTTTCAACAAATTAGATGAAATGGACCAATTTCACAAAAGAACACTAACTACTAAAACTGATCCAAGGTGAAATAGATAACCTGAATTGTCTTATAACTTTTAAAGAAATTACATTTGTAGTTAAAAAAAGAAATAAGGAAGTGAAATCTGCAAGATAATGCAAAAGGAAGTCCTAGCCCTCACACCCCAACGAAAACCACCAATAAAAGAATGCTTTTACTTTGCTGGTGTCAGTTCCTCCCACAAGTTGCAACAACTCAGCATCTAAAGAAATCCCTTCAGCCCACAATTTTTACTCAGGAGCAAAAAATAAGTGGAGCAACTATCTGACATTAAACCTCACTTTTCAGGATGTTGACCAAAAGATCTACTTCTATCTCAACTCATTCAAGAGTGCTGAGGCAACTTTGCCTGGGGACAACTAAGAACAAAGAAAAGGGGTAGGAGCTTTCAGCGGCCTGCTTGAATCTATGGGATTGAGAGAAGGTATACAAAATTCCCAGAAACTTATAAACTACCAAAACTGAAACAGGAAGAAGTAGAATATTTGAACAGACCCATAATCAGCAAAGAAATTGAGTTAGTAGTCAGAGATCTCCTGACAAACAAAAGTCCTGGGCCAGATGGCTTCCCTGGTGAATTTTACCTGACATTTAAAGAGTTAAGGGCACCTGGGTGGCTCAGAGGGTTAAGCCTCTGCCTTAGGCTCAGGTCATGATCTCAGGGTTCTGGAATCTAGTCCCACATCTGGCTCTCTGCTCAGTGGGGAGCCTGCTTCCCCCTCTTTCTCTGCCTGCCTCTCTACCTATTAAAAAATAAAGAAGAGTTAATACCTTTTCTTCTCAAACTGTTCCAAAAAATAGAAATGGAAGGAAAATTTCCAAACTCAGTCTATGAAGCCAGCATTACCTTGATTCCAAAACCAGACAAGACCCCACGAAAAAGGAAAATCACAGGCCAATATCCCTGATTAATGAAGTGTTAGAATATAAGTGAGGTCCGGGGCAGAGGACCAAGAAAGAATTCTTAAGACATCTGTGGTGCAAAAAGGTGATTTTATTAAAGCGCAGGGACAGGACCTGTGGGCAGAAAGAGTTGCTGCCCTGTGATCCTGAGGAGTGGTTGATTATATACTTAGGAGTTGGGGAGGTGAGGACGAAGAGGGTATTCAGAAGGACTGACTTCTTTCAGGATACTGAGGCCTGGTTATTGTCAAGCCAAGCTGTGTTTTGTTTGTTTCTTTAATGAAGTACCAACATGAAAACAGTTGGGAATTTTCTGGATGTTAGGCTATTATAAATCACTAGGACATTTATAAATTGAGGGAGACTCCTGTCCTGCATGACTGTAATCTCTATTAGTTAACCATTTTTTCTTCTTTTAGGACAGCCAGGAGTGCCTGAGGAATGTCACACATGTCACAAGGGGTTGGGGGGTGTAGGGTGCCAGCTTCTGCTTTGTCCTTAGCTAGCTAGCCTTCTGCTCCCTCATCATGATGAACACGGATGCAAAAATTCCTATTAAAATACTAGCAAATCAAATTCAATGCTACACTAAGAGAATTATTCACCACAGTCAAGTGGATTTATTCCTGGGCTGCAGGGCTGGTTCGATATTCCTAAATCAAGCAACATGATACACCATACTATAAAAGAAAGGATAAGAACCATATGATCTTTCCATTAGATGCAGGAAACGCATTTGACAAAATATAGCATCTTTTCTTGATTTTAAAAAAAAAAAAAAACCTTTAATAAAGTAGGAATATTTGGAACATACCTCAACATCATCAAGACCATATGTGAAAGATTCACAACTACTATTATCCCTCAGTGGGGAAAAACTGAGAGCCTTTCCCCTATGGTCAGGAAGAGACATGAAATGTGAGACAGGAAACCATCAAAATCCTAGAGGACAACACACTCTCACCATTACTATTTAACATAGTACTGGAAGTCTTAGCCTCAGCAATCAGAAAACAAAAAGAAATAAAAGTATCCAAATTAACAAGGAAGAAATCAAACTTTCACAGTTTGTAGACAACTTGATATTCTATGTAGAAAACCTGAAAGAGTCCACCAAAAAATAGTTAGAACTAATTCAAGAATTCAGCAAATTTTCAGGATAGAAAACCAATATGTAAAAGCTGTTGCATTTCTATGCATCAATAATGGTGCATAGAAATCAAGGAATCCATCCATTTGTAATTGCACCAAAACCAATAAGACAACTAGGAATAAACCTAACCAAAGAGGTAAAAGATCTGTATCCTGAAAACTATAGAACATTTATGAAAGAAATTGAAGAGGACACAAAGAAATGAAAAAGCATTTCATGCTTATGGATTGGAAGAAGAAACATTGTTAAAATGTCTGTATTACCCAAATCAATCTACATATTTAATGCAATACTAATCAAAATATCACCAGCATTTTCACAGAGACAGAACAAGCAAACAACACTAAAATTTGTATGGAAACACAAAAGACTCTAAATAGCTAAAACAATTCTGAAAAAGAAAAACAAAACTGGAGGCATCACTATTCCAGATTTCAAGCTATATTACAAAGCTGTGATCATCAAGACAGTATGGTACCGGCACAAAAACAGACACATAGATCAGTGGAACAGAACAGGAGATCCATAAATGGACACACAACTATATGGTCAACTATTCTTTGACAAAACAAGAAAGAATATCCAATGGAAAAAAGACAGTCTTTTCTACAAATGGCATTGGGAAAACTGGACAGCGACAGGCAGAAGAATGAAAGTGGATCACTTTCTTACACCATATACAAAATAAATTCAAAATGGATGAAAGACCTAAATGTGAGATAGGAAACCATCAAAATCTTAGAGGACAACACAGGCAGAAACCTCTTTGACCTTGGCCATAACAACTTCTTTCTAGACACCTATCCAGAGGCAAAGGAAAAAAAAGCAAAAATGAACCAGTGGGACTTCATCAAGATAAAAAGTTTCTGCACAGTGAAGGAAGCAATCAACAAAACTAAAAGGTAACCTACTAAATAGGAGAAGACATTTGCAAATGGCATATCTGATAAAGGGTTAGTATCCAAAATCTATAAAGAATACAACACCCAAAACCCAAATATGGGTAGAAGATATGAACAGAAATTTCTCCAAAGAAGACATACAAATGGCCAATAGACACACAAAAAAATGCTCAATATCACTCATCATCAGGGAAATACAAATCAAAACCATAATGAGATATCACCTCATACCTATCAGAATGGCTAAAATTAACAACACAAGAAACAACAGGTGTTGGTGAGGATGCAGAGAAAGAGAAGCCCCTTGCACTGCTGGTGGGAATTCAAACTGGTGTAGCTACTCTGGAGAACAGTATGGAAGTTCCTCAAAAAGCTAAAAATAGAGCTACCCTATGATCCAGCAATTGCACTAGATATTTATTCAAAGGATACAAAAATACAGGTGCAAAGGAATACATGCACCCCAATGTTTATAGCAGCATTATCAAAAATAGTCAGGTTATGGAAAGAGCCCAAATGTCCATCGATGATGAATGGATAAAGAAGATGTGCAATATACATATATAGTTATAGATATGGATATATATTATTCAAACATATATATTAGAATATTAGCCATCAAAAAGAATGAAATGTCATTTGTAACAACATGGATGGAGCTAGAGTGTATTATGGCAAGTGAAATAAGTCAATCAGAAAAAGACAAATACAGTATGATTTCACTCATATGTGAAATTTAAGAAAGAAAACAAACATATGGAAAGGGGGAAAAGGAAAAAAGGAGAGAGGGAAATAAACCAAAAGAGACTCTTAATGATAGAGACCAAACTGAGGGTTGATGGACAGAGGTGGGTGGGTAATGTGCTAGATGGGCGATGCATATTATAGAGGACACTTGTTTTGATGAGCACTGGGTGTTGTATATAAGTGATGAAACACTGAATTCTACTCCAGAAACCGATATTGCACTGTATGTTAACTAAAATTTAAATTAAAAGAGAGAGAGAAGGTAAACAACTGTGAGAGTTAAAGGAAGGGAGAGAAGTAGAGCTTGGACTAATGCCATTCCAGTACATCCCTGCATTTTTGTATATTGTCATAGAGAAAAAGAGAAGGAAGCTCTCAACAGATGACATGGCTCTGTGGGATAGGGAGAAAACACACAATCCAGAATCCTCTCCTCAGAAGCAAGAGAGAAAAATGGAGCTTGAACTGAACAACTTAGCATTTCAGTACTCTGACCTACAAAAAGCTGGCTGGAGGTTTGTGGTGGCCTGTAAAGCTCTGTGAGATTGAAAGAAGGTCCACAATCCTTACACTTCTCCCCCAGAAGGGAGGGAGAAGACTGAAGTATGTTTCCAGTAGGCTGGTCTACCAGTGCACTGCTCTAACGAAAGGGAAAGCAGGCTTGCAGAAGCCTACGTGGCTCTGTGATATTGAAAGAAAATGTACAAGCCTGAAATCTCTTTTCTGGAAAGGAAGGAGAGGACTGGGAAATGCACAACCACAGAACACATTTGACAGGCCCCCAGAATCTCCAGCTGGGTTGACTGGTGAATGTCTTTTTGTGACAAAACCAATCTGTAAGACGGCAAGAGGTGAAAGCTTCATCAGATGTACAGATACCAATGCAGAGTTATAAGGTCTATGGGAGTCAGGGAAATATGTTGCAACCAAATGAACAAAATAAATCTTTGGTAACCAACCCTGAAGAAGTGGAAAACTATAAACTGCCTGACAAAGAATTGAAAAAAATCTTCTTAAAGCTCAGTGAACTACAAAAGAGCACAGATAGACAACTAAAAAAGAAGAAACATTAAAAAATACATGAACAAAATGAGAATGTGAAAAGAAATAAAAACCATAAAAATAATCAAACAGAAAATCTGGAGTTGAAGAATACAATAGTAACTGATCAAAAAACTTCAACAGAGTGCTTCAAGAGCAGACTCAATTATTCAATAGAAAGAATCCAGGGAATGAAAGGAATAGCATCGGAAATATAGTTGACGGCATTGTAACAGCATTGTATGGTGATAGATGGTAGCTAGACTTACAGTGAGCACAGCGTAATGCATATAGTTGTTGAATCCTATGTTGTACACTTGAAACTAAGGCAACATTGTGTGTCAACTATCCATCCATCCATGCATACATAAATATGGTTAGGAGGTTACCATTCAAAGAAGTTGTGAGTGACATTTTACATAAAGTGAAAAACTAATGGCTCAATTTGTCTGCATTAAAATTTTGACTTTCATGCTCACTTTGGCAGCACATATACTAAAAATTGGATGAAAATTTTGACTTTCATATTCTACACTTGTTTTAAAGAACCCGACACAACTCTATAGTTGTCCTTAATTTACTTTGCTAAATTGAAACATTTTTTTCTCTGCCCAACTGTTTTACATACACAGCATAAATTCCCCAAAGGCTGAATGACATCCAAAAATGTTTGGATGTTTACAAAGTCTAAGACAGGAAAATTAAGTGTTAAATATTGAAGAGATATATTAGAATCTCTGCTTAAGTTCTAACTGCAAATACTCATGAAAATGTGAATATTAGGGTCATCTGAGTGGTCCAGTTGGTTAAGAGGCTGCCTTTGGCTCAGGTCATGATCCCAGGGATTGAGCCCCATGTCAGGCTCCCCGCTCAGCAGGGAGCCTGCTTCTCCCTCTCCCTCTGCCTGCTGCTCTGCTACTTGTGCTCTCTTTCTATCTCTCTGTCAAATAAATAAATAAAATCTTAAAAAAAAAATAAATGTCAATGCATGCGATAACTGACAGTGTTCCTAATAAATATAAATTGAATTAGGAAAAAAAAAAAGAATCAGTGGCCTTGAAGACTAAAGTAGCAAATTAAAGGAATAAAAACAAAAAAGAGTGAGGTTAGCATATTATACCTATGGGATACCATCAAGCAAAGAAATAAAAGAAATACATGCATTATGGGAGTCCAAGAAGGAGAAGAGAGATAAGGGCACAAACTTTATTTAAAGAAATAATGGCTGAAAATTTCCCAAATTTTGGGAGGGATGTGGACATCCAGACTCATTAAACTAAGAGGGTCATTAGCAAAATCAACCAAAGAACATTACCTCAAAAAACATAGCCAAATTCTCAAAATTCAAAGACAAGAGAACTTTGAATGCAGCAAGGAAAAAGTGTTTTGTCACATACAAGGGAATAATTGAATTTCTTAACAGAATCTTTGCAGGGAGATGATACATTCAAAATTCCAAAAGAAAAAATAATTCCAACCAAGAATACTATGCCCAGCAAAACAGTCTTTCAGACATGAAGAAGAGATGAAGACATCCTCAGACAAACAAAAGCTGAAGGACTTCTTTACCACAAGACCTACTTTACAAGAAATGTTACAGGTACTTTTACAAGTTGAAACAAAAGAGTACTAAGTAACACAATGAAAACATATAAAAGTATTAAGCTTATTTGGTAATGGTAAATATATAATCAAATTCAGAATATTCTAATTCTGTAATGATGGGGCATAAGTCATTTTTAACTCTAGTATAAAAGCTAAATGATAAAATTATTAAAATAACTGGAACAACAATAATTTGTTGATGGATACACAATATAGAAAGATGCAAAGTGTGGCATAAATAGCATAAAATGTGGGAGGGCAATGTAATAATGTAATTTTGGTATATGATTGAAGTTAAGTTGTTACCAGCTTCAAATAGACTTAAATGTTTCATGTATACTTCATGGTAATCACAAAGAAAAAAATCCTCTAGTAGATACATAATAGAAAGAATCAAAGCATACCACTACAAAAGCTCAACAAATCACAAAGGAAGACAGCAAGAGAAGAAAGGAGCAAAAGAAACTACAAAACAGTCAGAACACAATGAACAAAATGGTAGGTGTAAGTTCTTTCCTATGTATTATTATTTTAAAAGTAAATGAATTTTTAAAAAGTAAATGAATTAAATTCTCCAATTAAAAGACAGAATAGCTGAATGGAATTTAAAAACAGAAATTAAAAATTTTTAAAAAATCCAGGATCCAATAATATGCTGTGTATTAGAGATTCCTTTTAGCTTTAAGGACACATGTGGACTAAACTTTAATTAGTTCTAAGACTTTTGGGGGAGTTTAAGGATTCCTACATATAGGATCATGTTATCTGTAAAAACATGTAATTTTATTCTTCGTTTCTGATTTGGATTTCTTTTATTTCTTTTTTCCTGCCTAATTGTTTTGGCTAAGACTCCAGTACTATGTTGAATAGAAGTGGTGAGAATAGGTATCCTTGTCTTATTCCTGATCATCATCAAGTATGATGTTAGCTGTGGGCTAGTCATATATGGTCTATATTATGTTGAGATACATTCTTCCTATACCTAGTTTATGAGTGTTTTTATCATGAAAAGATGTTGAATTTTTTTCAAGTGCTTTATGTGCATCCATTGAGATGATGATATGATTTTTATCCTTAATGCTGTCAATGTGGTTTATCATGTTTATTGATTTGCATATGGTGAACCATCCTTGCATCTTAGGGAAAAATTAACTAGTATTTGATAAGGATGAAAAGAATACACAATGGAGAAATGATAGTCTCTTACACAAATGGTGTTGGGCAAAAAAATGGATATAATATGCAAAAAAATAAATTCCTTTACACCATACACAAAAATCAACTCAAAATGAACTAAAGACTTTAACATAAGACCTAAAACGGCAAAACTGTTAGGATAAAAACAGAGAAAATATTTTTTAAAAAATTTTTTAAAGATTTTATTTGACAGAGAGAGAGATTACAAGTAGGCAGAGAGGCAGGAAGAGAGAGAAGAGGAAACAGGCTCCCCGCAGAGTAGAGAGCCCAATGCAGGCCTCGATCCCAGAACTCTGAGATCATGACCTGAGCCGAAGGCAGAGGCTTTAACCCACTGAGCCACCCAGGCACCTGAGAAAATCTTTTTTGTTGTTGTTGTTGTTATTTTTAAAGATTTTATTTATTTGACAGAGAGAAACACAGCCAGAGAGGGAACACAAGCAGGGGGAGTGAGAGAGGGAGAAGCAGGCTTCCTGCCAAGCAGGGAGCCCGATGTGGGACTCTATCCTGGGTCTCCAGGATCATGACCTGAGCCGAAGGCAGTCGCTTAACCAACTGAGCCACCCAGGTGCCCCGAGAAAATCTTTTTGACATTGGTTTTGGTGATTTCTGCTGGGAGCCAGCTCCAGCAATAGTCAGGGTCCCAGAAGGAAAGGAAGGCCTCGGTGATACGGAATGAGAGAGACCCAAAGATTCTTTTCTGATTACCTGCCAGGCATCTCTGCCTTGCCGGCTCTCAGATCATCATAAAGGGAAGAATCTTTTACAGGGAATGGTTTTTGCTTACACAACATTTTGATTAATGAAACATAGTGCTTTGGTTAGTAAAACATATTGCTGCAGATGTCCATGTCTATAAGTTACATTAACTCCCTTAACCAGGACATGGTTAGTTATGATTCTTTACATTTGGCACCTAGACGATAATGGGTAGACTAATTATATGGTATTTTTTAAGCATGCCCTACAGATAAGCAAGCCATTAAAGCTCAGATGAGTTATATACAAAGTTTAAGCTACACCATAAGTATAATGGCCAGAAGTTAGTCTGTTTGGCATCAAAGAGAAAGATAACTTATATTGCAAAGGTAAAAACATTTGTTTAAGCCTCTTTTCTCTGATTGGATGTAGAACTCTTTATTTATGGATACTTTGTGTGCATGGCAATGTTCTTGTTAGTACAATCTTATTACCTTAAGCCCATTATTTAACCATTCAAGAGCCCCAACAATCTCCTCCACAGAGCTGCAGGAAATTTAAAGGAAAAGTACAAAAAGTATACTCTTAAGGATTGCAAGGGGATTCGGTTTGGTTTAGAGCATCCTGAGGCCCTATCAAGAGTAATGTGCTTTGCTTTTAGGATAAAGAACAATTAGTAAAAAGAGGAGCTGTCAGTTCCGCACCATCAGCATGAGCGGGGTTCAGACTGCCTTTTCCTTGCTGTGACCACATCATGCCTAGTGGGATCAGAGGTGGGATCACTGGCTGTAGATAGAAGAGTTTTGTTATATGCCAGACAGTGTGTCTCTAAGTAGATTAGTTTGATAAATTTTAACTACATTCCTTTAATGCAATGTCTTCCTGCAAAACAGGCATCTAGTGATTTAGCAAGAGTCGGAGGACTATTAACTAGCTACTTATACAGAAACTATGACTATCTTTAATGAATCTTACTACAGAACTGTTTCTTTTCTATAACAGGATATCTAATATTAAGCTATTTTTAATGATGGTAAGTAGAAACAAAAGCATTTTGCTATATACCAGACATGGTTTTTAAATGTCAAGCTTTCTGTACAAAGAATGGCAAACAAGCAGGGTGCAGAAACTACTGCCCCATCCAAACTCCTCACTTTGTGGGAGGGCCCCGGTATTCCATGCTTTGGAGAGGGAAATCACCTAATTGACCATGCAGGTGGCTCGTGGCAGGTTTCCTTAATATGACGCCAAAAATACAGGCCACAAAAGCAAAAATAGACCAAGTGAGATGACATCAAATTAAGTTTCTGTAGAACAAAGGAAACAGAATAAAAAGGCGACCTACAGAATGAGAGAAAATATTTACAAACCATATACCTGGTCAGGTGTTAATTTTCAGAATATGTAAGGAATTCTTACAACTCAAGAGCAGAAACAAACAAACAACCTGAATAAAAATGGGCAAAAGACTTGGATAGACATTTCTCTAAAGACATACAAATGGCCAACAGGCATATAAAGACACTCAACATCACTAATCATCAGGAAATGCAAATCAATGAGATATCACTTCATACCTTTTAGATAGTTATTATTTAAAAAATAAAGAAGATAGTGTTAGGATGTAGAGAAATTTTACACTGTAAGTGGGGAATATAAAATGGTGAAGCAACATCAATGTGGATGGAACAGGAGGAGATTATGCTGAGTGAATAAGTCAAACAGAGAAAGTGAGTGAATTATCATGGTTTCACTTATTTGTGTAACATAAGGAATAGCATGGAAGATATTAGAAGGGAAAAATGAAGGGGAAGAAATCGGAGTGGAAGACAATCCATGAGAGGCCACGGACTCCAAGAAATAAACTGAGGGTTATGGGGGCGGTGGGAAGATGGGTGACCCTGGTGATGGGTATTACAGAGGGCACATATTGCATGGGGCACTGGGTGTTATACACGAACAATGAATCATGGAACACTACATCAAAACCTAATGATGTACTACTGTATGGTGACTAACATAATGCAATAAAAAATGGTGAATAGACTATAGCAAATAATATGTAGTGTCCTCAAATAAATTAAAAATAGAACTACCATATGATCCAACCATCCCACTTCTGGGTATTTATCCAAGAATTGAAATTGGATCTTAAGGAGATACCTTTACCCTTCATATTCATTGCAACATTATTTACAATAGCCAAGTTATGGATACGACCTAAGTGTCCATCAGCAGAATAATAAAGAAAAAAGTGATATATATGTACTATAGAATATGATTTAGTCTCAAAAAAGAAGGAAATCTTGCTATTTGCAACATAGATGAATCTGTAGAACCTATACTAAGTGAAATAAGCTAGTTACAAAAGGAGAAACACTGCATGAGTTATATGAGTTATCTACTTGTAAGAGTTCTCCAAACTCATCAAACCCTCAGAAGCAGAGAATACTGTTGTGATTGCCAGGAGCATAGGGGTGAAGAATGGGACAGGAATGAAGAGTTATTTCCAATGGGTATAAAGTTTCAGTTATGTTGGATAGAATAAGTTCTTGAGATCTTTTTGCTATAACATATGGTATTATGTAACTCAAAATGTGTTAATAGGGTAAACTTCAGGTTTAGGATACTTACCACCAAAAAAAAAAAAAAAAAAAAGCAAAGGATATCAGGGAAGGTGCTGGAAATGTCTGTTACCTTGATCATGGCGACAGTATCATGGGTGTTTGTGTATGTCCAAACTCATCAAATTGTACACATCGAACATATGTAGGTCTTTGTATATCAAATATATCTCAATAAAGCTGTTAAAAAGAAAACAATTACCCAGATTCATATGGTCCCTCCTGACTAGTGAATTTTACTAAGGTTTTAAAGAAGTAACACCAATCCACACAATTTCTTCCAGAAAATAGAAGAGGGTACATTTCCCAGTTCATTCTACAAGGGCAGCATATCCTGAACCCATAATCATACAAAAACAGTAAGAGAAAGAAAGAACTACAGACCATTATCTCTCATGAACATAGATGCAAAAATCCTCAACAGAATATTAGTAAGTTGAATCCAGCAGCATATAAAAATAATGAACCTCAATCATCTGGGGCTTATCAATTCATATAATTCACCATACCAAAAGTCTGAGGAAGACAACCTGATTATATAAATAGATACAGAAATCTTTAACAAAATAATATGTCCATTCATGATAAAACTCTTGGCAAACTAGGCATGAAACTGACCTTCTTCAAGCTGATAAAAGGTATCTACAAAAACCCTACAGCTAACATCGTATTTAATGATGAAAAACAAACTGCTTTGCCCCTAACTCAGGAATAAAGCAAGGATGTCTATTCTCACCACTCTGCTTCAACATTATACTGAAAGTTATAGAACAGTGTTGGCCAGAAAAAGAAATAAAAGGCGTATAGATCAAAAAGGGTAAAATAAAACTTTTTTTATTCTCAGACAACATTATTGTCCGTACAGAAAATCCCAGGGAAGTGACAAAAACAATATCTAAGATACAAGGTCAACACACAGAATCGATTTTCTGGGCTCTGTCTCCTGTTTCATTGATCTGTGTGTCTATTTTTGTACCAGTACTGCACTGTTTTGATTAACTGTACTTTGTAATATATCTTGAAATTTGGGATTGTGATACTTTCAGGTTTGTTTTTCTTTCTCAAAATTACTTTGGTTAGTTCAGGTTGTTTTGTGGTTCCATACAAGTTTTAGGATTATTTGTTCTAGTTCTGTGAAAAATGCTATTGGTATTTTGGTAAGGATTGCACTGATTTGCAACTACTTTATATGTAGAATAAAAAAAAAAAACAAACTCTTAAATACAGAGAATAAACATGTGGTTGCCAGAGGGGAAGTGGGTGGGGAGATGGACAAAATAGGTGAAGGGGATTAGAAGGTACAAACTTCCAGTTATAAAATAAATCATGGAGGTGAAAAGTACAGCATAGGAAATATAGTCAATAATACTGTAATATGTTGCATAGTGACAGATGGTGACCCCAATAAAGTAAACATTGAGTAAAGCATAGAATTGTCAAGTCAGTATGTCTGTGAGAGTGCTGACAATATGGACTCCATCATTGGCTACGTGTTTGGGCTCCTTGGAGATTCATACCCATACCTTAGAAATGCCTGTCAATGGACAGGTATGTATAGAAGAATGAAACTAGACCATTCTCCTACACCACACACAAAGGCAAACTCGAAATGGATGAAAGACCTCAACGTGAGGCAGGAATCCATCAAAATCCTGGAAGAGAACATAGGCAGTAGTAACCTCTTTGACCTCGGCCACAGCAACTTCTTTCAAAACATGTCCCCAAAGGCAAAGGAGACAAAAGTGAAAATGAACTTCTGGGACTTCATCAAAATAAAAAGCTTCTGTGCAGCAAAGGAAATAGTCAACAAAACAAAGAGGCAACCCACAGAATGGGAGAGGATATTTACAAATGGCACTACAGACAAAGGGCTGGTATCCAAGATCTATAAAGAACTAATCAAACTCAACATCCAAAAAGAAGATGAACACATCAAAATATGGGCAAGAGACATGAAAAGACACTTCTCCAAAGAAGACATACGAACAAGCTAACAGACACATGAAAAAATGCTCATCATCACTAGCTATCAGGGAAATTCAAATCAAAACCACATTGAGATACCACCTTACACCAGTCAGAATGGCCAAAATTAACAAGACAGGAAACAACAAGTGTTGGAGAAGCTTCAGAGAAAGGGGAACCCTCTTACACTATTGGTGGGAATGCAAGTTGGTGCAGCCACTTTGGAAAATAGTGTGGAAATTCCTTAAAAAATTAAAAATAGAGCAACCCTATGGCCCTGCAATTGCACTACTGGGCGTTTACCCGAAAGATACAGATGTAGTGAAAAGAAGAGCCATATGTACCCCAATGTTCATCACAGCAATGGCCACAATCGCCAAACTGTGGAAAGAGCCATGGTGCCCTTCAACAGATGAATGGATAAAGAAGATATGATCCATATATACAATGGAATATTATGCCCCATGAGAAAGGATGAATATCCAACTTTTGTAGCAACATGGACTGGATTGGAAGAGATTATGCTGAGTGAAATAAGCCAAGTAGAGAAAGTCAAGTATCACATGGTTTCACTTACTTGTGGTGCATAAGGGGTAATATAGAAGACAGTAGGAGAAAGAAAGGAAATGGGAATTAGGGTAATTCGGGGAGGGAAACGAAACATGAGAGACTTTGGACTCAGAAACAAACTGAGGGACTTGGAGGGAAGGGGGACAGGGGATGGGAGAGCCTGGTGGTGGGTACTGGGGACACATATTGCATGGAGCACTGGGTGTGGGGCATAAACAATGAATCTTGGAACA